>OZ001261.1:7491394-7620242 GCA_963924015.1 Macrophya annulata | reverse complement strand
GAGAGAGAGAGAGAGAGAGCGAGTTGACAGCTGACGGCTGAGCAACACTTAGATTTAAGTCTTGTTTGCGAGTCGAGTCATTTCTTTTGTAATCTAATTTATTATTGATTATTAATTATTAGTTTTCTTTTATTGAGAGTAGAGTCACGGTATTGTATTGTAAGATACGCCAGGTAGCGGGCGGTAATTCGCGACCTTTTTCTTTTTTTCTTTTTTTTTAATAAACTTTCTTTCTTTTAAACCATAATTCGTATTTCGGTGTCTTTATTCATCGCCCCCACCACATCCCTCTGCCCCTAGAGCTAAGCTAGCCGAGAGCGAGAGAGAGAGAGGACTCCGTCCCTGGAGTCTGGCGCCCAACACCTTCCCCAAATCCTTAACGTTGGAGCCAGGTTCGTTTTCGGATTAATTTCTCTGGGTCGCCCGAACTTAGGGAAATTACCGTTACAATATATATATATATATATATATATATATATATATATATATATATATATATATATATATATATATATATATATATATATATATATATATATATATATATATATATATATATATATATATATATATATATATATATATATATATATATATATATATATATATATATATATATATATATATATATATTGTAACGTGGCAAAACGTTATGACCTCCTCCTAACCAGCCTTACGAGCGTACGCACCCCGAGAGAGTCTCGAGTGCCGATTCCGCTACTCGAATTCTTGCCGCCTCCGCCCGGGCAGCCATCTTGGCTACCTGGCGCGAATAGCCGCCGACCGGTAGTCGGCAGCGCTCGCAGGACGGGTGGCACAGGTAAGAACTAGAGATAGCGGAAAAAGATCCCATTCCATTTTTGTACTGCTACCAGTGAGCCTCGTGCGGAGTGAGAGTTTTTGTAGAGAGAGAGAGAGTTTTCGTGTTGGTTAAACCTTTGAATATTGTGACCCGTGCGACTTCCCCTTGGACATTCTTTGGAGTTTTGACGACTGGCTATCGATTGGGATTTTTGGTACGACGACTTGGCTTTTTCTTGGGACACGAGCGGAATACGGAACGATACCACCCCGATCTACGTCTATTACGGACCCCGGTCAAGGTAGGACCGTCCACCTATTCACCCTTAAGTATTTCGGTCCCGTCGTTGAAACTATTTTGTACCCACGAGTCCCGAAAGTCATAAAAATCCAGTTTCGCGATCGTGTAAAGAAAGTTCCGACCGTTGAGCGCGAGCTCAAAGTCCGCCTATTTAAACTCCCGACCCACGTGACCGCGACGTGTGTGTTAGTGCGTTCGTGTCTTCCGAGCCGCACCGCTAACGTCTACCTAGTCGCGGCCGTATCGTAGTCGAGCCGTCTGCTGTAACGCGGCAGCACTCTGCAGCGAGGCAGACACTCGGCGCTTCCCCAGTCTCGCGTACCGTCCCCCTCTACCCACCCCGCCGTCACCGCTAGCCAGACTACAGTCGGCAGCGAGCGAGGCAAGATAGTCTCGAGTCCCGTGAGAGTGAGAGAGAGAGAGTGACTGACAGCTGACGGCTATAGCGTACCGGCTAGCTTGAAGCGTGGTATAATAGGGTAGTGTAGCGATAATAATTTAATATATTTTTGTTTGGGAGTAGAGATTAGTAGCGTTAAATTATTATTAATTATTAATTAGTAGTTTACTTAGTTGAGTAGAGTCCCGCGGTCACTATTGTGAGATACACGCCAGGTAGCGGGCGGTTAATTCGCGACCTTTTCTTTTTTTTTCTTTTTTCAATAAACTTTATTTTTAAACAAATTCCAGTTCGAGTTAGTGTCTTTATTCCTCGCCCCCACCACATCCCTCTACCATAGATTAAGTTAGTTTCGGGAAGAGAGCGAGAGAGAGGACTCCGCGGTTGGAGTCTGGCGCCCAGCAACCCCTAGGAGCGACGTTGGAGCCAGGTTTGTTTTCGGATTAATTTCTCTGGGTCGCCCGAACTTAGGGAGATTACCGTTACAATATATATATATATATATATATATATATATATATATATATATATATATATATATATATATATATATATATATATATATATATATATTTATATATATAAGCGAATACAAGTATATAATATACCCCGCAAAAACATTGTAAATGTAAAAAATACCGCCAAGTACAAAGAGAATGCCACTGGGAAAAAATACAAAACCTATCAAATCAGGAAATAATGCCAAGCACCACAACCTTCTTGCAATTATACGTCGTCAAGTCGGACCTCACTGATTCGTGTAAAGATATCGAAAAATCATTTCAAGAGCTACATATTTGGCGGGCACATTCCTTTCTCCCACTGTGCTACAGTTATTCGCACCTTTTTCAGTATATTTTTTTCAGCCTAAATCTGCCAAAGCAAACAGGTGTTCGGATGGAATTTACTAGTGAAAAGTAATTCATTCTCAAAATTTTAATATCTTGAAAATCTAGATCATTTGCATCGATTCAAGTCTCAACTGATTATTTGTCTGTTGAAGAATTTAAAATATATTTCGGTCTGAATGCATTGTGCCTATGTTGTTATTATGTTGTATTGCGTTACCCCCATTCAGAGGATAGTCTACTCCGTATGGGGATTGTACTCGCGTTAGTTCAACGCCGTTATTATCTCTGTATCAGGATTTACTGACCCAACGAACCGAAATGGATTCGGTAATCCTTTTTTTGGAAGATTTCGGTACCCGAAATCTTCAAAAAAAGGATTCCCCAATCCATTACGGTTCGCTGGGAAGATAGTGTTTGCAATCAACAATCGACTGACTATTAACGATGATTTGTATTGTTAATGCCTCTTAGTCTCTTAATAATCAAGTAGGAGTAACGATGAAAGGTATGAAACTATCCCGCACGAGATTCTTATATTTTTCACTGATAAAATAATTATGAACTTGTATAATGAATATAATTGATATCAACTATTGATTTTGACCTTATATGTTTACCTAGCGAGGCAATTATAACCGCGTCAAATACATTAGATATAATATTAAAAACTGAAAATTGTATTTGAAGTGAAAGTGATTTCGAATTATTATTAAGATTTCCGTGGCGATAAATGAAAGAAATTCTTGATCTATCAATATAATGCGATAAGCTAGATCATTTCGATTGTTCCGAATCATTCAAATCAGTGTAAACAATTTCAACCGATTGAGAACATCAACGCAGGTTCATATAAAACCTAGCTTTGTTAACATAGGGTGTATACCTACAATATGCACTCAATAAAATATCAGGGCTCGCAAGCCTCCACTGTCAATAGACTCAGAACTATTACTGGAGAAAGCCAGAACATTAAGGGATTATGAATCAATAATTTTGAACCTATTCATGCAAATCATATACTATACAATATATATTTATTCATTAACAATGAATAGAATGTAACTCGATCGTTTTCACTCAAGTTTTGTTTATGATAACGAGACTGAAGTCAGAAACAGAGTGGGAGAAAGGAATGTGCCCGCCAAGTATGTAGCTCTTGAAATGATTTTTCGATATCTCTACACGAATCAGTGAGGTCCGACTTGACGACGTATAATTGCAAGAAGGTTGTGGTGCTTGGCATTATTTCCTGATTTGATAGGTTTTGTATTTTTTCCCAGTGGCATTCTCTTTGTACTTGGCGGTATTTTTTACATTTACAATGTTTTTGCGGGGTATTTCACTACTTTTTGTAAGTTGCGGTTGATATAGATATAGTATAGATATAGATATGGATATATAGGTAAATAGGGAAATAGGTATATAGACATATTGGTGCGTAGACGTAAATGACAACGACAACGATAATAACAATAACAATAACTACAATGATATCAAGCCGGAAAAACAGTTTGTAGGAGTACTTTTCATCAAGAAGACAAAAAAGGATGGGTTTATCAGGGGAACGAAGAGTATAAAAAAGTAATGAAAACCCGAAAAAAAGGTCAAAATTGAAAATTTCACATAAAATAATGCCCTATAATATATTGACAAACAACAATTTCATACAGTGCGTTCAATCCAAATTCGATCTGGATACACTGACAATTTCTTCTTGTCATTGGCAAGGGTCGCCTTATATATTGATGAACAACAATTTCATACAGTCCATTGTAATTAGATCTGGGTATATCTACAATTGTTTTGGTGTCATTGGCAAGGAATGCCCTATATATGTGAAATTCTTAACTCGAAAGAATATATTCTCTCATTTAGAATCGCAATACAGAGAAAAAAGTATAGGTTTGTCAGTAAAACAGCGAAAATTGATTCATTTCCGGTAGAATCGGAAGTTGAAATTAAACGAGACATGGCAATTTTTCATGCCCATCATTTGATTGTAAAGTCCTGTGAATTTCACCTCTTTTCATCAAGCAGTTTCCGAGATCACCGCGAGTTTGTCGAAGAGGCCGACAGACAGACCGACATCTTTCTAAAAACCTGTTTTCGGATTCTAGAGGGTTGAAATCAGCAAAAGTCACTTTTTGAACAGAACCAATACTTGTCTTATATCATCGAAGGTGATGAAGAGTAATAACAATGACAACAACAATAGCAACAATAATAATAATGATAAAAATAATCTTGATTCCGATTAATGTCAAGATACTACATTTTCCAAGTCGAATTTTGTCAAATCGACAACCCGTGACGTTGCAACTTACGCTTCGGATATTGATTGGAGTCAATCTTTGGATTGCGTGATCGATTTCTAGTCACAATAAATAGGAAGCGAGATTGTGACGGAGGCAATCTCCCTTCCAAATAGCAAGTCGATCGGTGAATCGATTCGATAGTCCAGTCAAATTAGACTCAAAAGACCCAAATTCTGGTGTGATCCCTCCCAAAAATGGGATAAAATGCAGTAGATTGCTTTTTAAGCGTAGATTAAGAAAAGTGCCCGCCCCAAGTACGAAAAAGTACGCTTGATATAGTTATAAATGTTTAAAGTAAAAATGAGCGAAAAATTGCCATTTCTTCGAGAGTTTTTCATCTATATCTTGGAAAATAATGATCTGACGACAAAATTGAAGAGAACTAAAAGTGTTCAGGAGGAAATTTTACACAAGGATAAGCTATTCCTAAAATGAAATTTTCAAAAATTATTGTTTTTTAAGTAAATGTTTAAAAAAAGTCATCGTAAAAAACACGGTGTCTGGTTAACTATCAAGGAGATCTCCAAATAATCTATAATTATGTATTTAACAACTAGATTACGATACTAGATTGTTTGTGAAACTTGAAGTATGTGCGACTAATAGTTTTTGCACAATTCATTTTACAATTAGGGAAAATCATAATTTTTCAGCGAGTGCCCAGGTCGCTGTACGACTTCGCCATGATTCCTGATTTTTTTATGGGTACTCCAAGGTTAGAACTTTGTTATCCAATTGTTTTTTGAGCTTTTGCAACTAATTGGAGCGCTACAGAATTTTTTAAATGAAAATTGAAGATTTTTCATTATAAACAAATGAAATATCTCAGCAACAATTTAATGAAATGACAAGCGACAAAAAAGGAATTGTAGGTCTCGTAAATACGCACATTTGAAAAAAAAAGCAATCATTTTCATCAAATACATCCGGAGATATGTTACGTTAACTTTGCCACTCGTTTATTAGTTAACAATTTATGATTTTAACAAACTGCGCGCATCAATGTTCTTGTTGAATAATTTACTTTCTTTATTCGAAAAGTTGGATTTGTACTTTGATATTTTACTGTTGCAAAACTTTTATAAAGTTGACAAGTCCGATAAAAAACTACAGGAGCGGGCGTCGGCCGCGGCCACCAAAAGCGCGATTGAAACTCGACGCGGTACCTTCAAATCTAGCGCGCGGTAAAAATTATCAATATCTCGAGCTGTATTCAACCAAATTGGACGTTTTTTTTTTAAAGTGGGGTAGCACGATGAAAAAATCACATTGGCATGAATATTTTTTAAAAATTTTGCATATATACCATGCTAATTAATGATTAATGAAAAAAACATAAACATCTCACATTTTTCGTTACATGCTTACAATTGAAAGTAATTCTAGAAAATCCTTTTTTCTTTTCCATTAATTAATAAGGTTTAGGGAATTAGGTGAATAAATACATGTATTCTGGTTATATTTCATATATTTATTGTTACAAAAATATGTACACAAAATACAAAAATATCCTTAAATCTATGTTTATAAAATATACAAATTAAATTAAATTCTAATTCTTTTACATGGAATTTCATCATCATCATCGTCGTTTTCTATTCCTATCTCGCTTTCATACAATTCGCAACTGTCTTGAAAATCAACGACATCTGAGAAATCTACTAACAATTCATCATTATTTTCGCATTCACTTTGCTCATCCAATTCAATTTCACAAGTGTTAATATGAATTATATTATTTTCGCAAGTTTCACCTTGACAATTTCCACAGAAAGCTGAACACCTGAGGCCGTATTTAACGCAACTACAAGATTTAGTACAACCTTTTTTACATTTACAGCTTATATCTCTCATTAAATCTATTGGAATCAAATCGTCAGTTGTATATATCGGTCGCAATTCATTATTTTCTTCTCTCCAACCCCATTGACTTTCATCAATTTCTTTTCCCAGCCACTTTTGGACTTGGCAAAAGACTCTTCTGCTATGCTGAGCTGCGGCAGATCGAGTTGGTGGGAGAGAAGATAAATTAAAAGCTTTTTTAACGGAGCATGCTTTAAAACCTACGTACCGTAATTCATTAAGATTCTTCTTCTTATTTTTTTTTCCGAAATATAGAGTGCTCATAATTTTTTCACCAGTAGCATCTATTAACGAATATTCTGCCACTGGTGAGTTGAAATTTTCAGCTTCTCTCTTTAAATCCGGATTATCTAATAAAATTTTTAAAATTTTATTTTTTCCATGTTTATAAAAAGCCGAAGTAGTGTCGCAACCGCAAAAACCATGGATAAAGCATATAATATTTTTTAATTCGAGACTTCTTAATGAACTACAAGTATATAGTTTTTCGCTTTGATTTTGTCGACTCGGCTTCAAAAAGTAAATGTTCTGATCTTCATTTACACGTTGAGTGAAAATTACTAAAACATCAATATCTTCAGCTATTATAACTGTCGGTCTAATTCTATTACTAATGCTAATTGCAGTTTCCACTAATAAGGTATCAGCATCTTCATAAGCCTGTTTTGTGCAAAGTCCTCGATCTTCTAATCTTTGTCTTAATGTTTCTATAAATTTCTGCTTATTTTTTTCATTTGGAAAGAATTTTTCTTGTTTAACATTCGGTGTTACATGCTGTAACGGTAATTTCCCTAAGTTCGGGCGACCCAGAGAAATTAATCCGAAAACAAACCTGGCTCCAACGTTGAGGATTTGGGGAAGGTGTTGGGCGCCAGACTCCAGGGACGGAGTCCTCTCTCTCTCTCGCTCTCGGCTAGCTTAGCTCTAGGGGTAGAGGGATGTGGTGGGGGCGATGAATACAGACACCGAATACGAATTATGGTTTGAAAGAAATAAAGTTTATTGAAAAAAAAAGAAAAAAGAAAAAGGTCGCGAATTACCGCCCGCTACCTGGCGTATCTTACAATACAATACCGTGACTCTACTCTACGATCAAAAGAAAACTAATAATTAATAATCAATAATAGATTAAATTAATAAAAGAATTGACTCTACTCGCAAAACAAAACTTAAATCTAAGTGTTGCTCAGCCGTCAGCTGTCAACTCGCTCTCTCTCTCTCACTCTCGTTGGGACGGGGTATCGGTGTTGACTCGCTCGCTGTAGACCGGAGTCTAGCGGCAGAGTCGGGGAGGGTGGTGGGGGACGGTACACTCTCTCGCTTGGGTGTCGGGGAGTTGGTGAGTCTCTGCCTCGCTGCAGCGCACTGCGACGCGTGACAGCAGACGACTCAACAATATGGCGGACGCGACTCGCTCGACGTTAGGTGCGCAGCGGGGACTCAACCGGCACTCTAACACGCAACTCGCCGATCACGTGGGACTGGGGACGTTTAAATCTCTGCCGTCTAACGGACAGGGATTCTCGCACGGGTCTGGGGGTTGTTTTAGGGACTCTCTGCACTCTTGGGGGTTGTTGGGGGTTTCGGGACGGGACTGGGAGGTTTCTCGGATACACGGAAAGATCCTACCTGGTACTGGCGACGTTTCCGGCGAAGCTGCGGCGTCGGTACTGTTCCGAAGAAACGCACGTGTCCGTAACGCTTACCGGGTCGTCGTGTAATCCAATTCCACGGCAAAACCAATCCGAAACACACCAAAGAATTCCGGGGTAGATTCAGGGAGGTTTTAGGGCACTCGCTCTCTCTCTCTCTCTCTCTCTCTCTCTCTCTCTCTCTCTGGATAGCACAACTTGTCACTCGCGTTCTCACTCGAGGTGATAATCGCGAGGTACGAAGATGGACTGAGGACCTTTTCCGCTATCAGTGATTCTTACCTTTGCCACCCGTCTTGCGAGCGCGGCTGACCACCGGTCGGCTGCTAACCGTGCCAGGTGACCAAGATGGCTCCGCGAGGCAAGGGCGGTAAGAATTTGAAAGAAAGATACTTGGACAAATTTTCCTCTTCATCAACAGCAACTGATATTCTTTGGAAAATCAATGTTGGATTTATAATCACGTTCTTGAATTTTTACAGAATTCATTTTTTGCAAAGGTAAAACTCTAGTACTTCTTTGAAATTTAATATCAGACAAATTTTTATCTATAGTATTCTTCAATAATAATTCACCTCTCTCCAAAGCTTGATGACAATTTATTGTTTTGTCAGCTTGTAATCCAGATGTGATCGACAACAATTTATCTGAGAGAAAGAAAGGATTGTATTTGACAAAAAAATCAATAAACTTATTTGAATCTTGTGTATCACGTGCCAATCTTGCTACCCTTGTATCAACATGCTGTTCTGATGAAGAAAAATTCAAGCCACAGAAATTTTGCAATGAATTAAATAAATCAGTTAAAGCTGGCATCGTTAAAATCCATTTTGATATTACTGAATCTGTAACTCCCCTACCTCTTGTTAAACCCCCTCTCGTTTTCATAGTTCTCATCAAAATTTGTTCTATTGCCATATCTGACCATATTCCAGACCAAAACTTATCTGTTCGTCTAATAGTAAAATAACCCTTTTCTGTAAACGTATTAAATTCATGTATATCCATTTTTTTTTCTAATTCTAGCATATCCTGTAAATAAATTGTAGCAGATTTTGCATATAAATGATGACCGCTTGCATAAAAGTAGGGTAACATTCTTCTAAATGAATCTAGATGTAAATTCCAATTACTACTTCTCTCAGCTTCTATAAATTGTTTCATTATTGTGACCATATCGAAATACTGTAACCACAATTGACTAGTAGGTCCATTTTCTTTTAATTTTTGTACATGCATTAAAAATCTTTCACGAATGTTTTTGAATTGAATATTTTTTATATCTTCTATTGTATTGCTATTTTTTAAGTCTAATAATTCATTAATTAATTGATTTTCTGTTTCTGAGAGTTCAAAAGAAGATAAAAGAAGTTGTGCCAATGATAAGTGAGCTAAAATGTGACCCCTAACAGCCCTTGCATATGCATGCCCATTTAAGATCTTTTCAACTGAATTTTCTGCATATATCTCGCAAAATAATTCTTTTAAACCGCTCCCATCCATTACGTATCCAATGGAACCCATAAAAGACATCAATAAATGAAACCCTCCTAACCTCACAATAATATTGGATAATTCTGGTGAACATTCAACTATTTCTCGAGCTTTATGATATAACGGTTGATCAAAAGTAACTACACAGTTTTTTTGGTTCGTCTTTTTTCTTTCACCATCGGCCATTAAAAGTGACGTATAAATTGTATTTAAGTCTGAAGCTGGTTTATCAATGAATCTCAGAAGAAGGACTCTACTTTTATCAAAACTATTATTTTCCATTATTTTTCCCATATAACCATTCCAACCCGAGAAATCTGCTTGCAACCTCTGTTTACCCATAAACCAAAGTAATTCTAAATTTGAAATTTTTACATCTACACAATTTGGCTTAAGCTGAGATAAATCCTTAATAATTACATTTTTAAAGCCTGATTCTGGCGGTTTTTTGAAAAATTTTATAGACACTTTACCGAATTCTCCAGCTTGAATTGTTGAACATCGTTCTCGATTTATAGGTGTATCTGAGGAAACTGAATCATAAGGTGTTACCACCTCAATACCCCCCATAACATATAAAGTATTTTTTCCATCTATTGTATTAACATTATGATCGGCGTTATCAAATACACATTGATTAAAAGCTCTCGAATCGAAACGTAAATTTTCGTTATGACGTAAAACAGACGATTCAAATAATTGTGCTTCTGAATAAGAACAGCAAAATCCTAAGCTACTTAGAATATCTAAAAGTTCTTTAGAACCATATTGTTTGGCTAAAGAAGCTGCTAAACCAATCTGTATACAAGATAGAAAAGATCGTGGACGTACACTTGCTATTATTGCATGTGCAATTGCTAACAATTTAGTTTTATAAGAATCGGTATTGCTTTTATTTTTTAAAATCAAACCACTTAAAAGAATTTTCAAAGATTCTGGAATATCATCTTCAGATTCATCAAAAAATGAACTTGTAGGTGGATAAGTATTTGTTTTATAAGATTTTACCTTTATATCTTCAAAAATTATTTTAGTAGCTTTTTGAACTATCGATAATCTCTCTTGTTGTTCGTTTTGAAATTGTTTCGTATACCAATGATTCGCTAAAACTTCGTTAGATATTCGATTAAATGTTATTACAGGACCGTCTTTTGTTGAAATAATTGTTACTTCATCGCCATAAATTTCTAATAATTTTTGTTTAATATATCTTAAATCAGGCCATTCGGTTTCAATAAAATCGCTGAGGATTGTTTTAATACAAAATTGTGTCTTATCCGCATTAGCCGAAATATATTTACATATAAATTCCGTAGATGCTTCTACTGGTGTTGGAACTTTTTCTTTGGTTGTACTAGTAATGAAAATTTCTAATTTTCTTCGACAAATATCATGATACCTGGCTTCTACTTGAACTAAATCATTAACGGAAGAAATACGTGAACATATCGATACACTGAATGCATCTTCCTTGTCTTTTAAACTATTAATAAAAAAGGACCGTTTATCGTTACAAGTAATTTTTTTTACATTTTTGCGATTTTCTACTCTATTTTTCTTTTGCTTAAGTATAAAACTGTCGGATGCGTCGCTTTCGCAAACAAAGCACAGATTCTTGAAATCAAAAATACCTGAAGAACGTGATGATCGGCTCGTATTTGGAACTTCATCGTTAGATTGTTTCTTCAACTATGCTTGTATATGAGTCTTTGATGTATAATGCTTTCCACAGGTTTTGTGGAATTCTATCGATTCACCATCTACCAAACGAAGATGTTTATTGTCTTGCCTTGTTAAACTGGCTTTCCTGTAGCACTCAATATTTGCAGCACTAATCTTCCTGCTTTTCTGTCCTTCCAAAAAAGGTTCATCGCATAAAATGCAGCTTCGTTAATCAGCAGACATTGTCAAACTTTTTTGACTAGAATAAAATAATCACAATTCATTAATAAGTTACTATTATAAATATATTCTCTAACGATAATTCATAACATCTTAACTTGAAATTTTTAACTTTTAATTTTATTATATTTTAATAACTAGATAACCCTGCGTGTAAAAATTATGACTGGCACAGGTATGACATCAAAAAATCTGGCATTGTCTGGCATTGTCGACATTGCTAGACAATGCCAGGTTTTTCGATTCCAGACAAGTGCCACACTTATTTTTTACACGGTGTATTAGATTTTCTTATAAGACGTATTACAGTTTCTGAATGTTTTTTATATATATATTGTGACGTGAACTATCTACGGGGAGGAAAAGACCCTGGTCCAGCACAATTCGGCGCTTTCCCGTGATAACAAAAATTATTAACAAAGACTAAAGTTGGGCGCCAGACGCTACTGCGTCAATCAATTAACGATTACTATAACATAAACCCAGAAGATATAAAACAGACGAGATCGCGACGATCGACAACGCAACTAGCTCAGATTAACAAAGAACTTAAAGTAGAGGGGCAGGGTACACCATTAAACAATTATAATTTCCTTCAATGTGCCTTGCGGCCGTATATTCTATTTAAACATCGATAGTCAGGCAAATATATTAGCACAAGTTATACGATAGTGATGTGAAAGCACAATTGATATAAAATTATTTAATTAACAATGACAACATCAAAAATTTAGGTAACATCAACCAGAGAAAATTACGATAATAAATTAATTACAAGAAATTAATAAGGTAACATAAGCGATAGAGTATCAGAAATATTAAGGTAGAGATTACAGAACAGATTAGCAATAGTAAAACAGATCAAACGCATTCAATATAACAGAAAGATAAGCGATAGTTTGCTACGATAGAATTTGAGCGAGAAAGATAGTTTTTACGCAGTTTCTAGGAATAATACGAGCAATAAGCCAGCGTCAGAGGTGACTCGATACAATGCAAATTGACTATACTCCAGACTCGGTATCACAGAGCGATACTTCGTACTCCAGGCAAAATTAAATCATAACGCGACTTACTACAGGCATTAAACTGTTTAATAAAAAGAAATCAGTAACAAACGATACCGGTTCTCAAGATTTTTCATCGATACGCTATTTAACTCATAATTAACGAAATCTCAGAAGCTATACTAAAGATAGGGACCGTAGTCACCCGAGATACAATAATTATTTATTTTTAGCGATACAATATAATCTGAACGATACTGAAGCGAATTGAAGATACTGAATTAACGATAGCCAGATAGTAAATCTAAATCAAAGGTACTGAAGACAATTAATACAAAAGATACGCTATACGATAGTAATTTGAACGAACAAAATATAATTTACGCGAAATATAATAAACTTATACGAAACTTAACTTAACTAATCGCGGTAACGCGGTGCGTAACGCAAACCGCGGCTACTCCTTGCCAGGGATATTCCAGGGAACTTTTACGATAGCATGCACAATTTATACAATATTACAAAATGAAATAAGAAGTAAAACAGAATAGCGAAATAGAATAAAACAAGCAATAGCAAAGATAGTATGATAAAGATAGCAAGAAAAGAATATTAGATAGGTCTACGTAACTCAAGCAGGCACGAGGTTGCTTATTAATAAATTAATTAACGATAGCTGAGCTTCTTAGCTCACGAACCAAACAACAGAATAAAAGATAAATTAAGCAACTTCGTGTCTTCACAAAAAGATCAAGACCTTACCTTAAAGATGAATTCAAACAGTACTCGATATTTTCACTAACACTATTTTCAATTAAACTCGATACGATATGAGTGGCGATGCGTGTAGCTCCGGCGAAGAAGTAGAATGGGTAGCTCGTGTCACTCCCTTATATAGGTTTTGTTTCCTTGCTTCTAGAACATTTCAGCTAGCGAGAGGTCACGTGACGATAGAGTAAAATTTGAGTTTTAATGCTCGTCGCTAATTGGTTGACAGGTGTTCGTCATTTTCGTCATACGTAGATCTGGTAGTGGGATGCGTAGGGGTACCTGTCGTGCCTCGCTCGTCGGTTTCTTACCCCTCATCCTGCCGCCTTCCTTCGTAATTCCCCTCTGGCGCTGGATTCAAATTCAAATCTCGCTCGCCAGAGCTTGAAACGATATTTTAATACTTTAAAAATCGAAACGATAGCATCGTGCTGGGAGCACTAGGAACCTCGCTCACGATGGGGAAATCCTTAGGTCGGAACGCTGTACCGGGGGTTTTCTTGACCAACCACGGCCGCGATAACGGTTTCCAAGACAGTAGCTGTTGTCGAGTCTAATTCGGCTCCAGGCCGATAAGTTGCAGAACCGGGAGGCTGTGAAGTGCGCTTCTCGCGCGGCCCTATACGCCGATTCCGCAGCATTTACATAAAGTGAAGACGATAGTTGCATCGGATGACGGGAGGGTTTTTTTCGTGCTCCTCGCACACCCCTAAACGCCGCCTATCCGGAAGTAGAGCAGACAGATCTCCTGACCGAGAGTTGACGCTATTCTTTGACGCTTTCCCTGGCGAATCAAAGAGTTGCACGTCGTAGCGATACGTATTTCTTTTAGCCGAGACTTCGTAGACTGGATTGTTCGATAGTTTTTCGGAAGGATCCCTCGACGGTAGTTTCCTCGTTGAATATCGTGATCGTCGTTACAAAAATGACATAGAAATGATAAAAATAACAAGAATTAATTAAATCTAGTTTTCCCTAAATCCTTAAATTCAGAACTGGAATATCCCCTTTGGCTACCACTCATCGCCGTACGATAGATCGCGTCTTGGGACTGGTATTTTTCTAATACCACGTCACAATATATCAATCAATTCCAACAATTCATATAATTATAACACAATAAATTTGTAATAAAATATTAATCACTAATTTTTCTAAATATTATTAATATAAAACTTACCAATGAGCCTCAAAAGTTATGAATAAAATTTAGTAGTCACAGCCTGGTTTTAATTTTGCACTGACTTATAAATGAAATATCAATATACACTGCAAAATACACAATTATTTTCACAGTGAATTTAGAGAAATATCCAATTTTAAAACTGTTGAAACTATTTAGCTAGCAGATGTTCTCTCTATAAACTCAGAAAGACGAGTGAGTATCTGCTGCTCCAAAAAGTCCGTTACAACCAAAACGTATACGGGTAGTTCTACAAAAATAGGAATTTTTGCGGCTCCGTCTTTTCTGTACTTTTTTGTATAAAAACCTCGATCCTTTTATGCATGAAAAGGTAAATCACAAGTCTAATAATATGGGCAGACAATAAAAACCGGTTAAAAATATGTATTTATACCCAAAAATCGACTATTACTTGAGAAATTCTCAGTACCCTGGTGTGTCCGAAATACGAAATTCTAACTGCAATATATTTTGACAAATCGTCAATTGAATTCAATATGAATCTTACGTGACATATGTAATCTATAATAGTTACTTATATCGATACTAGTGTTACTAATCATGTTAAATCATATTTTATTAATTATTCAATTCGCCGAATTTTGTCCTTAGTTTCAATTATCAGTCCCCTGACATTGCTATTACTTGTGCTACTATATTTTTATATTTAGTTAGCGGAATTACCACTAGGGCAAAATTTACTTTTGAACAAAATCAATGTGTATCTTTAAGTTCGTTGCGCCTAATATATTCTCACAGTCCGGCTCACGCCGTTCATTAGTGCATGCACGTGTTGTATCAGTCAATGCCTCAGGACCCTGGTAAGTATTTTCATTAAAAATTATTATTTCAATATCTTATGTTCAATATGAAAACATGTAAGAGTTCAATATTCAAGTCTTTTCCAAAGATTCGGATCTAATTGGTTAGTCTAACGGTCTTTTTTATAAGAATAACCTGAAAATTCTCAGGCCCCTGGTCTCAGTCCCTTGGAAATATTGGTGACAGGGGACTGGGAACCACCCAGGGGCCTGATGAATAAGGATCAATCGGATACACTTTTGTATCTTAAAGTAGTTTCGTACTCTAATTTGGCAAATATTACATAACTTTTGTTTATCCATCGAAATAATCGGTTTTTTCAGAACAAAATGAAGCCAAAAAACAAATTAAGTAGGGAGGAGATGCTACAAAAGAAGCGAGATGCTGAGAGAGCTCGCTATCAAAAAATTAAAAATGATCCCATTAAATTGGCCGAACAAAAAGAAAAGGAGAAACTTAAATATTTGAAGAAGAAAGAAAAAGGAACCAGGAAACTGATTTCAGAAATGACACCTCGTGAACAAAGAAAAACGCGTAAGGATTGGAGAGCCTATTCAGTTACACATTATACCAAAAAAATTTCAACACAAAAAGCCATAAATGATTTCATAAGGGAAAATACGCCATCAAATTCAGACGATGAAATTATAAATGATAGACCATTGCAACAAATTCAACAGAATGAAACTCCTAGAAGAATCGAGGCGAGAAAGCGGTCTTTAAGGCAACGACGAAAACGGAATTTGGAAATCAGGAAAAAAGATGATAAGATAGCTAAACTCAAAGCAGAACTGGATAAATATAAGAAGAGAATTCGACGCTTAAAGAAGTCAGAAGAACTTTCACCCACTTCCAAAATGGTAAAACTAGCTGAAAATTCGAAGACACGAACAGAAGTAGCAAAAAAAGCTGTATTTGGTGAAATAATAGAAAAACAAATTGCTGAAAACTACGCGAATTTAAAGAGCCACAAAGAGAAAAGAACTGCACAAAAACTACTCTTAGGACAGGTTGTCAAACAAAATAAGCTATGGAAACATCAGAACAGAATTATTACATACAAGAAGGTTTGGCAATCGGTAGGACCTAAAAAGCTAATTAAAAAATCTAAGAATCCTCTGAGGAATATAGTGCAAACTTTTCTAGAAGACGACAAACACAGTAGATTATGTGCAGGCAAAAAAGAATTTGTTACTAAGAATAAACTAAAAAAACAAAAACGTTATCGCCTGGATACGCTCCGAAACTTGCACAGAGAATATCTCAAATCTGGAAATGTCATTATAAGCTATTCTTTGTTTGCTAGACTCACGCCTTTTTGGATTGTTGCTCCGAAAGTTGCAGATCGAGATACATGCATGTGCACTCTTCATAGTAATATTCAATTGATTGTGACTGCTTTGAATAATGCAAAAATATTAAAATGTTCGAATTATCAAAACCTGTTACTCTTCTTGTGCTGTGACAGATATAATGAAAAATGTCTAATGAGATCTTGTGAAGTTTGCTGCAAGAAGACTGTGCCATATGGGGAATTAAATGATGCAAAAATAATCGTTTACAAACAATGGGTTTCTTCTAAAGAAAGTATATTTGACCCAAAAACAAAAAAGCAGCGTTTCGTGGTTAAACAAAGTAAGCGCCCTTTCCAAATATCGCCCCGTAATCTTGTTTCAAAATTGGAAAATGATTTAGTTAAATTTTTTAATCACGAGTTGAATATTGTCCATCAATATAATACAATGAAGACATTAAAGGAATCTCTTACAGAAAAAGACGCAATAATACATATGGATTTTTCGGAGAATTACTGTACGAAATATAACGAGGAAGTACAATCCTTTCACTTTGGAGGTTCCCGTACACAAATATCCCTTCATACGGTGGTTGTCTATGTTAAAAACTCTGTGAAGTCTTATTGCACCATATCCTCTAATCTTTCACACAACGTATCTGCGATTTGGGCTCATTTAAAACCTGTTTTGGCCGAAATACCATCTACGGTGGAAAACGTCCATTTCTTGAGTGACGGACCCGTCACCCAGTATCGTAATAAGCAGATGTTCTATATTCTAGCTTGTAAAATGCCATTACTATGTCCTGAAATTTTGAATTGGTCATGGAACTATCACGAAGCTGGGCACGGCAAAGGGGCTCCTGATGGAATAGGCGCTGTATGTAAAAGAACAGCTGACAGTGTTGTTGCTACCGGCGGTGATATCACAAATTTAAAAGAATTTGGCGACATAATCCAGGAAAGATGTCCTAACATAACAATCTTTTCTGTGACAGATTCAAACATTGAAGAAATGAATAAACTGATTTCGACTAATCAACCAAATCTGATTCCATTTAATGGGACCCTCAAAATTCACCAAGTAACAGGAAATACGTTTGCACCACAAAAACTTCTGATGAAATCTCTGAGCTGCTTTTGTCAAGTGGATGGATGCACACACTATAAATTGGGCCTTATAGAGTATCCTGCAGCTACACGAAAGCTGAGTATGGCTAATGTATACACTGATTCCGAATCAGAAATTGAAAATACTTGCAGCTCAGCTACACACAGTATTTGGAAACCAATTTGTAGAGAGCAAATATTGGCAACGTCCGTCACTGAACATCCAGTGAAACAGCAAGACCATTCAAATGTTGATGATCTAACATTGAATTTAGAAAATCCTGAAGTTCTCGCAGATACAACTGTCTTAGACATAAGCGTAACAGAAATCTTGGCACAAGTGTTGAATGAACCGGTCGCTGGGCCTTCAGGAATACAAAAAAAAAATAAACCACCTTCGAAACCTGTGACAAAAGCTCCATCCCAAACTGAGTATTTCAGAAAGCGTACTAGGAAACCTTCAATACAGACTGATGCTAACTGCAATATATCTCCAGATGAAGGAATAAATGATAAGAAAGTTGGAAGAAAAAACTCAGGAGGAGAACAGAATAAAAGAAATCATGAAATTAAGGGAAAGAGGATGAGAAATAAAAACATTATTAAACATGTAAAAAAGGAGCATATTGTGATAAATAGCAAGAATACAAAGGACAAACTGGAAGAATATTTTTGCATGGTTTGCGGTTCTTCATATAGTAAGGACACTTCTGGTGTTGACTGGATTCAATGCACATCATGTGGGCAATGGGCGCAAGCTAATTGCATAAAGGGTGATACTACGTTTTTCATTTGCCAAAATTGTTCTTCTGATAACGATTGCGAATAAAGAAATGTAGAATTTATCGTATTACAGAGAAAAATGTCTGATTTCGAAAATTTAATGTTTAAGCTACCAACTTGTGATACTAGAAATACAATGAATGTAGGTGCAATGAATCTTTACCTAGTAAGCACGATTAAGAGTATTATATAGTTACAATACTGTTAAGTTGAAAAAAAATATTTTTCGTTATATTTCGTAGAAAGAGAATATTTGTTTTTTGGTTCTATTTTAAGCAAACTGTTAAAATTATGCTTGATTTGAATATCTTTCAGTTTTTAATAAGAAATATTATTTTATGTTTCGTTAACAGAAAATACTTGTTTTGTTAGTTCTATATAGAGTAAAATGTTAAAACATGCTTGCTTTGGATATTTTTAGTTTAAGACATTTAATAAAAAATAATTCGAACAAATTTGTGGATTTTCTATAAAGCTAATTCAGTTCCCTGGAAACCTTCTCAGTCCCCTGTCTAGATTTTTGTGAAAAATGGCTATAAAATCATTAATATACAATTTGTTGACTGGCCGCCTCTGTACCGACAAATAAGCATCCTCAGTCATGTCATAGGCTAGTTATAACTTATAAAACTACTCGAGAAGTATATGGACAAAAACACCAACAAATAATTCCTATTTTTGTAGAACTACCCATACCTGGACTCCACCACCTGTATACGTCTTTTGTTCGAAGGTCAGTTGACCTTTTTGAAGCAAAGAACCATGGGTAATATTTTGAACTCATACTTTCTCGGAATATTTTATTGCTTAAATATTGTAAAGCCTATTAAATGCACCAAAAGTAATAAGTAAACGATTTGAGGTAAACGTTAAATCATAAATTTTTATTGTTCGCCAGTCGTAGCTAAGACTTGAGTGGGCGGGACTATGTTCTATAACCTACATACCTCACCGTAGGAAGACGCTTACCTGTATCTATATAACAATTCAAGAGTTCAATTACATAGAAATGTATCAAGTTAGTTTGAGTAGCAATAAAAACTATTTAGGAAAATATTTAATGGTATTTTTAACATGTTCGTACAGGAAACTTTTCAGGATAATACGATTATTTGAGTTTTTTTATGTCTTATTACATTAATCATTAATTAGCATGGTATATATGCAAAATTTTTAAAAAATATTCATGCCAATGTGATTTTTTCATCGTGCTACCCCACTTTAAAAAAAAAACGTCCAATTTGGTTGAATACAGCTCGAGATATTGATAATTTTTACCGCGCGCTAGATTTGAAGGTACCGCGTCGAGTTTCAATCGCGCTTTTGGCGGCCGCGGCCGACGCCCGCTCCTGTAGTTTTTTATCGGACTTGTCAACTTTATAAAAGTTTTGCAACAGTAAAATATCAAAGTACAAATCCAACTTTTCGAATAAAGAAAGTAAATTATTCAACAAGAACATTGATGCGCGCAGTTTGTTAAAATCATAAATTGTTAACTAATAAACGAGTGGCAAAGTTAACGTAACATATCTCCGGATGTATTTGATGAAAATGATTGCTTTTTTTTTTAAATGTGCGTATTTACGAGACCTACAATTCCTTTTTTGTCGCTTGTCATTTCATTAAATTGTTGCTGAGATATTTCATTTGTTTATAATGAAAAATCTTCAATTTTCATTTAAAAAATTCTGTAGCGCTCCAATTAGTTGCAAAAGCTCAAAAAACAATTGGATAACAAAGTTCTAACCTTGGAGTACCCATAAAAAAATCAGGAATCATGGCGAAGTCGTACAGCGACCTGGGCACTCGCTGAAAAATTATGATTTTCCCTAATTGTAAAATGAATTGTGCAAAAACTATTAGTCGCACATACTTCAAGTTTCACACACTCTTGTATCGTAATCTAGTTGTTAAATACATAATTATAGATTATTTGGAGATCTCCTTGATAGTTAACCAGACACCGTGTTTTTTACGATGACTTTTTTTAAACATTTACTTAAAAAACAATAATTTTTGAAAATTTCATTTTAGGAATAGCTTATCCTTGTGTAAAATTTCCTCCTGAACACTTTTAGTTCTCTTCAATTTTGTCGTCAGATCATTATTTTCCAAGATATAGATGAAAAACTCTCGAAAAAATGGCAATTTTTCGCTCATTTTTACTTTAAACATTTATAACTATATCAAGCGTACTTTTTCGTACTTGGGGCGGGCACTTTTCTTAATCTACGCTTAAAAAGCAATCTAATGCATTTCATCCCATTTTTGGGAGAGATCACACCATACCTGAACCCTAATTTGACTGGACTACGAGAGATATCGGTCTTTACGGAAAACGTCTGCGAAAAACTTGTGCGGAGAAAACGGAGAAGAAGAAGATTGTAAAATTTCATCAACTTTAGATGTCTATAACTTTGGAAATACTCGGTCGATTTGCTCCAAAGTTTTTTCTGAAACTCATTTTGACTCGGACAATCAGCCCTATGAATTTGAGATCAAAATATAGTCTGGTTCCGAAGATATGACGCAATGTTTACAGGTACGAAAGTTGGCTAGCGTTAATGATTCGCAGCTGGCGCTCGCCGGCCGATAAATACTTGGTGGCGATTCGCTGCCGCGAATCTTGAACCGAAATGCCCGGTTCACGGTTACAATTATGACATGACACATCATAGTTGAAAAAAAAAAAATAATTAAAATAATTAAAAAAAAATCATCTTCGATATACTAATATAACGTTGGCATTTCTATATAAAGCTTCACAAAATTTTCTGACTTTGAGTAAGAAATAGAATAATAAGATGCTTGTTTTGTAGAGTTTTCTGATTGTATTTATTTCCATAGGCTGTCTACAAATTTGACAAAAGTGTTCGGGTTATTTTTGTCGAATATGTAATTGGAATCTCTGCTGTATATTAGAAAAAATGAGGAATAAACTATGATTTTCAATATTTACAGAATTTTGATGTACGCGCGCGCGATAGTCAGGCGGATGGTGAATTAAAACAATCACAATTTTCAAACCATTCATTCGATTGAAGTAAAATTTTCCAGAAAACTTATTTGTACTCTCATAAACAACATTCTCACTGGAAGTTTTCAGTCGCTCGAAATTCATTCGACTTCCGAAGCGTTTGAAGATATCGATAAATGATTTTTGCAATGTCTCGGAAACAAATTTATGATTCTCTTGGTAAAACCAATATTAACCTTTTCCATTATTATGCAATCATGAAACACTATGATGTATGATTTCTGCAAATTTCGTTCAAAAATTCCAAAAATTCGGTAATCGAGAGTGAGTTGAAGTGAAAGAAGGCGGAAATTTCTTAACTCACAAGAAACGTGGTTTACTCTAAATATTTCGATAACGACGATTCTCTTGGTAAAACCAATATTAACCTTTTCCAGTATTATTCAATCATGAAACACTATGATGTATGATTTCTGCAAATTTCGTTCAAAAATTCCAAAAATTCGGTAATCCAGAGCGAGTTGAAGTGAAAGAAGGCGGAAATTTCTTAACTCACAAGAAACGTGGTTTACTCTAAACATTTCGAAAACGACGAAGGCTACAACTTTTTTGATGCGAAAAAAAAGCGGAATTAAATTTTCTGCAGGGTTAAATGTTATCAAAAATATAACCCCTTCTTACATCTCTCGATTCCGCGTACAATCATATATTATAATTCTGTATATGTTTTCTCATATAAAATCGTATAAAATGACATATCTTTCATTCTCATTTGTCACTGTCGGCATTTTCTGCGCCTCTTCTTTCACACCACAGACAACTTGAAACAATTTTAGACGAGCTGACAATCTTCTTTCTCCAACATGCATATGTGTGCACATGCATTTTGCTTGGATGAAAATTTCCATATTCCACGTGCGTCTTCGACAGTCCCAGGAAACGAATCGCCGGGCCAGTGTTTCCTGGTCGTGTACGCTTTCGGCCGTGTGGCGCAGTGACAACACTTTGTTGCGGTTGATATACATCAGTTTCTTCAATCGCTGCCTAACAGTCGTTCTGAAACCTCCGTTGCGGTAAGTAGCAAATTTCAGGGCTCCGTCTGGCTTGACATATATTTTTTGTAAATGGTTGTGCATCCATTACGTCTGTTCTCTTCTATGCTTCATATTACGTGTAATGTTATTTGATTGTTTATGTGATACATGCGTGTTGGAGGGCTTTTACCGATGATGTTTTCCGGCCGGTTAGTCTCATATTACTCACTGTGCGGTAGTTGCGTGCGGTTAGTAAAGATTTGCGTGAAATAATGAATTATTTCACGCAAATCGATGTTGCTCCTACCTAACTGAGTGGTGCACTGATTACGTAATAATACATTTTGAAACAGGTGTGCAACTGTTGATTGTTGGACGAGTGTGACGTTTTTCACCCGAGCGAAGCGAGGGTGATAATCACACAAGTCGAAAATCATACTTCGCACGTGTATCGAACCTCGTTTTTCGATACAACGTGCGGAAAGTTGAATTTTGTGCTCGCAAAGCTGGCGCAAAATCGAACTTTGCGCCCGGCATGTCGAAAAATAGTATCGTAATATACTACCATATGCTAATGCCTAACATTGCTATAGGCATGGTCATAATCGATCTATCTAATTCATCCATTCATCTTTGTTCTAGTCGATAATATAATTATTCGTTGCATTATTTGCGTCTCAATTAGAAAATGTCAGACGAAATCGCAGAGCAGCTCGAGCTGTTGAAAAAGGCCCGGCAGCAGGCCGAGGCAGAGCTGGCGGCGATCCTGCGGGTCAGGATGGAGTTGGATAAGGAGAGAGAAAGGGTGAAAAACGAGAAAGAAAAGTTGGATATTAGTGAACAGGATAAATTTGGAAAAGAGAAGGAATTGGAGAAATTACAAAAAAAAAAATCGGGAGCCGGAGGCAGAGGGATTGGAAAAAGTGCAACAGGAGAAAGCGAAGCGAGAGAGATGGGCGCGGGAGATAGACGAAAAACTGGAAAAAGCTAAGCGGGAAAAAGAAATGCCAGAGAGAAGCAAGCGGGATAAAGAAGATCCAGAGAGGAACAAGCAGGAGAAAGAAGAACAGGAGATGGACCAGCGTGAGAGAGGCAGGCGAGAGAGATCAGACCGGAACGGAGGGGGTAGTCTGGTAAATACGTAATATTGTTTCTATATGCAGTTTTTTGTATAAAATATTCTGGAATCTTGATGTTATTATCCTTGGCCGTTGTCGATTCGATTCAACTACATCACTTCCATAGTCAATATGTCATTAGAGTTTTCGAAGATGTGACTGCTGATTTTTAATCACTAGTGATTTCTTCGTAGTGGTAATTTCAGTTCCGTCAATTACAATTGGTATATTTGTGTCCGCAAATAGAGCTGCCCTCTGTCATGATTTTAGTACATGGTTATTGCACACGTTTACGAAATGTTACGATTCCGAATATTTATCTTATCCTAACATTTTATCCACTAGACTTCACCTAAAAGGAGCAGGCGAGAGGGGCGGACAGTGTCGCGGGAACGCGAAGCCCACAACGAAATGTGAGTGTAAAATGACTTGAGGACCAAATTTATTATCACATACACGGCAGTGAATCAATCCAACACAATGTTAGAAAGGCGCATTTCCTGACGCGAATACGAGTCCGATCGTATTCTCCTTTACACGTTAAAAAACTCTGCGCGAGAACAATTTGATCGAACTCGTATGTTGACCATCAAATGAGCCTTGCTAAAACTCTGTCAGTTTAATGCACGTAATAATTTCATAAACTTCGGAAAGGTTTTTTTTGTTTGAGAGAGAGATTCTTAGTTGCACCAAAGTAATCCAAACTCTGAGGAATTATTATTTTTGACAATAACAATGTTCGCAAAAATAGAGTATCATTCACATAGACCAGGCAACGGGGAAAAAATCATCGGGAAATTCTTAGAAGGTAGGAAATACTTGTAAAACTGTCATCTTTGTTACAAGCTATATATCGGTTCTAGCGAAAAAAGTCAAGAATGAAAAGTTGTCTATTTTTAAAAAGCGAACACCTTTTGTTGTACATTTTTTTCGCTAGAGCCTATAGCACTCGAGATATACGGAAAAAGAGTTATATTTGCAATAACAATTGTTTACAACAAATTCGTGAACGATTTCGACAAAACTAATATTACGGTTGTTGTTATTATAACGAACTAGCCCAGATTAAAAAAAAAAGTGTCAAAATTCGTCCGCAATTAACGGAGATACGATATATTTTCGACGCGAGGTGATTTTGAAGTCGGGCGATCGGTTTCGGAGCGCGCGAAAAGGCGAGAACCGCTAACCGCCTTCCCCCACCACTTTCGTGGTCAGAGTCGCCGCTTCACTTTCACAATTGTTTTAAACAATATTGCGTTACTATTTAACAAAAACTATTATCGTAAACATAAAATATAACTTCTCAACTGTCGAATGCCGCTTAATTGGATTCTTAATTTTCATAAACAAAGTCACAGTAATTTTTCAAAAAAAAAAAGCGAACTCGGCTCCTATTGGCCGTAGGATGTTTTTTTTTTTTTTTTTGAAATTTGCCCAAAAATGCATGTTTTTGAATTGTCAAGGTTAGAAGTTAATACAACTAATATCGAAGGCTGCAGCGCTAAATGTTTATAATCTAAAAATTGCTACTTCTTTGACATTAAAAATCGGGGTGTTATTGTCACCCAATCCGCCGGCAAATTGAAAGGGGACAAACTTTAGGGTCTTCCAAGTGATTTCCCGTTTGATTTGAGTCAATACAATTGTTTTTGACGTAATCCAGCCATTGTTAACTTAAGCCGTTTTAATAAACATTCTAACGTTTCTCAGCAACTAATTAACGTGGAGCGCGCACAGGCATATCGTTGTTTTTGTTATCATAAGGGCTATCTGTTCGGACTAAAAAAACTAAAACAAAGTTGTTTTTCCAATAGTTATTGCACAAATAAAAAACATTGTTTTCTTGTTATTTCTACAATAACTAATCAACGGATTTGAACGTTCAACGTCTCAAATTGTAGATTTTTTTACGGCCTACAACGTGTCCATTTAACTTTATTGTCTAGGATCAACACCTGAGTGACTAGATTGAAAAAACACGAAATATCGCAAATCTCGGACTTTAAGGGCTTGTGGCAAAAAATCTGCCACTTGTAGGATCCTTCAAAAAACGTGGCAGGTCTTAGAATTCCTCCTTTTACACGATGAAACTATTTCCTACCTTCTAAGAATTTCCCGAACTTTATCATTGGGCCATTTCCCCGTTGCCTGGTCTACACAAGCCTTCCTTTAGATAGGTGTAGCGCCTGCTAGATTTCACTGTCAATGTGAAGATTTCAATGTCTCATTGTAAAATCATCATCTCACATATGGTCATTCCAAAATATTTATAAAAAATCGTGCTGTGTTGCAAAAAGTATATTTATTGTTAAAAAAATGGGTTTATTTTTTTGTTGAAAAATTGCTGAACTATTGTTGAAAACTACCTATATCTATTCTAGGTACAGGTGGTCCAACCGGCGGCATTTGTCCGCCTCGCCCGGCAGTAGCCACGGCGAAAAAGAAAAGGAAGGTGGCGGGAAAGGTACAAAGCAAGATGACGGGAAGGTTGAAAAGAAGCAGGGCGGTGGGAAAAAAGGTGGTGGGAAGGGTGGGGATGGGAAGGGCAGAGGCGAGAAGAGAGGCAGGGGAACCAGACAGGAGGGGACTAAATATGTATTTAATTTAAAATAAAATAACACATAACCAAAATTCTCTTCTATTTATTTCACCTAATCGGGCACGCTCCTAAAACAAGCACATAAGGTAATGTGCTCTGGTTGGTTTATTGATAAATATTTTATACTGACTGCCATATGAATCTTAATACTTACGATTTCAGCTGTTGATCCTAATTTATGCTATCACTTCTTACCGCTGAAATGAATTGTTTAAAATTCGTAATCTTTCTCATATCGAAGTTTTTTCAAAAAATAATAACGTTGTCCAAAATATATCTGTACCCTGCCCATTATACCGAATAAGTAAAATATAGAAGTTAAAACAGAGTTTATCACAAGTAGTTTCGATATCGGTAAATTATGTCATCTCCAATCGTCAAAGTGTATTTCAAGAGCAACAGTGGAACGATTATGAGCCCCGTGATTGGTAATGCGAATTCCGTCGACTTGTGTTTTCATTCGATTTTGTTTGTTGTACTCCTTGTCCTTAAAAATAAATGAATATTGAAATATGAAATGAATATGATGCATAGCTATATTGCCAACAGTATATTACTAGTTCTTCGGTATAATGATGAATCACTTGTAATAAATGGCAGATGTAATATGAAATGAAAAATTGGTTGCCAAAATTATAAAAAAAAGGTGTTGACTCCTTAGACTTAAGAGGAACAACTGAAAGGGTATGAGTGACCGAATGTCAGACAGAAAAAATGTTTTTATTTAGAATTCTCATGCTACTACAGTTGTTCAAGAAAAAAAAAAACAAAAAAAATACGTGTTTTCACAATTTGTTAATGTCAATTATTGGCTATTCGTGTAATCACGAGTATTTCCAGGAAACGCTACGAGGAGGCTAATTGACACTGTCTCCCATAAGATTTCCTTCATGTCGAACATTTCCGTCATCTCGGCGAGGAGATGCGAAACTGACTTGTCGTTCTATCTGCTCCGAAGAGCTGCGAACTGTCACTCGTTCGATCCGCTCCGAAGAGCTGCGAACTGTCACTCGTTCGATCCGCTCCGAAGAGCTGCGAACTGTCACTTGTTCGATCCGCTCCGAAGAGCTGCGAACTGTCACTTGTTCGATCCGCTCCGAAGAGCTGCGAACTGTCACTTGTTCGATCCGCTCCGAAGAGCTGCGAACTGTTTTACTCTTTGATCCGAGTAATAAAACGAATATTTTATACGGAAAAAATATTCACACAATTATTGGAAATCTTTCTAGTTCGTAAACTACATCGATGCCTTGTGAATTACGCGTTCGGAAAGGCTGATAATTTTTTGCTCTGTATTATTTTCATCACATGATTTCGCAATTTCATCACGTCCGTGGAGTATATAGCATGTGATGGGTTTCCTCCCAAAGCTACCGTTGTAGCAAAAGCTGCTGCGAATACTCCACAGCTGAAATTGTCGGGTTGTCTCTGGACTACTGGAAAAATGACATCTTCAAGTTCCAAATTTGGGTAGCGTAAAGAAATAAACCGCTTCACTTCTGCTTCCAATGATTGATAGCCTTTACAACCTAGGCTGTCGTATACAAACAGCTGGGTTCCATCAAAATACAAACATCGCCAATGCCTGAATGCATTGCCACCGATAATGTTAATATCTTGCGACGTCCGCCCAGGCTTGATGAACCGTGGATGTGCTAGCCAAAGCGCAGTTGCTGTGTCAATCTGGGATGTCTTCTCGACAACTGATAGAAATTGATCGATAGACGTATCATTTAGCAAAGAATTCTGTGTTGATACGTCTTTTTCAACATCGTCGATGATCATATTCTTATTTATCGATTCTAGAATATCAATTTCTGTTTGAGTCGGGCTTGTTACACGATCGTCCGATACAGTAACCCATGGAATTTCAATGTCGCGTTCCTTTACCGCTTTAGTTGGGGTTAACGGTCGCGGTGTTAGCGCGACGGATACGGTGCTACACTCTTGTTGGTTCCGATGTGCAGACTCTTGCTCGTCTGAAGACGATGTGATCCAGTAACTTCCATGCGCAGAACTGCGGTTCAGTAACTTAAGCGGTGGAATTCGTGCCTTATTTTGGCATGTATCGTCTTGTTCATCTGAGGATGATACAACCCAAGATACTCCATCTTCGGAAGTACATTTCACTAGTTTTAGAGGAAGTACTCTCGGTTCCTTTTCTGAAACACTTGCCTGTTCCTCCTCCGATGTCAGAATCCAAGTATCTGGATCGTTCGGATTTCTTCTAGTCAGCTTCAAGGGTGTGATTTTTTTTGGCTGACGAGTTTCAATGCTTTCTAATTCGCTCTGGCTGTTTGTAATTTGCGCTTGAAAAAGTAAACTATCGTCGTCCTCTTCTGCTGGTGTTAGATCGGAGCCAGGTATCGCCATCGCTCTTCTTCTAGTTCTGGATGATTCGACAGTCTGGCTCTTCGATTGTCTTGCCTCGAGAACATATTCTGGCTCCCGAATAGGCATTTTACGAACGTAACGGCTGTCTATTAATTCAGGCAGCAAGCACTCTTTGTAAAATCTAGTTAGATAGGGTTCCATTCGAGTACTCCAGAATTTATCATCTCGTGATACTTTGACGTACTTCAAGCCCGATGGTGACCATACTGTGAAGTAGCATGTATCGGCGCGCGTTACATGCAACTGTCCCTGTACTTGGTAATAATAATGATGAGCTGTATTCATCTTCGATGGATCACTCTTGTCGAAGTACTTGTGTATTTCTGTGACGCGTTGTTGAATCGCATCTTCTGGGTGGTAGTCTTGTGAAGATCTAGGACATTTTACTTCTACGATGGTGGTATCGTCGATTATACCATCCGGACTTGCTCCCAAAAATTCGTGATTTGGATCAATGAACAATCCACATGACTTGACAGTCACAGGATTTCCTTCTTCTACTAATTTATTCTGCAGTGCTTCGATGGCTTTAGCTTCGTTCGACCGACCCCATACCATGGCTAGTATACTCTTGACAGATGGGTACAGTATGGACTGCACTGTAGCTGAACACGATGTAGTGTCCTTCATTCGACAGACTCTACCAAAGTTTGAAGCAGTCAACAGCTTGCTTCGCACGGTTTTCCACAGTGCATTGTCGGCCTGCCCTCTCGTTTTGATTTCAATTTCGGCACGATCCGTTTGATAGTCTAGCAAGTGGCTCTGATGTAGTTCCGCGAGATCGTTGAATACGTAATCGGGCAAATCAGGCTCCGCTGCATTTAGACCATAGTTTTTAGCCTGTCCTCTGCAGTGAACGTTGTTTTTATCACGAAATCGGTCTCTTGATTCGTTTTGCGATTTCTTTACTCGCGCATTGTAGCGTACCTTACGCTGGCGCCGGTCCTCTAAAACAGTTGTATTGCTGGGTGGCTGTTTTCCCTCGCTTGCATGTAGCTTTGTGAGGATATTCTGGGTATTGTGCTGCAGAACAGCACCCGCACATCTTACTTGAAAAGATCCCCTCTGGCCGAAGTTGATCCTTTTGCCACCGATCGATTTGCACACTAAGGCATTGAACGATTCTGCAACATTATTAGTCGCGTGATACAATAAGCTATCAGCGTGTAAGCTCAAATATATCACTGCCTCGTCCAGCTGCTGAAGAAGTCCTGCGTTTTTTATATCCCTGACGACGTTTATTCCTTCTTCAGTAGTCTTTTAATGACAGAAACTGTTCAGCTCGTGACATTTTCTATGGTCACCGAAAACGTGGTACGGTGAGTTTAGGACGTCGTTTTTCAGGAGCTCAACCTTGGTAATACCTGCGGGATTATCTTTAATGTGCGTCTGGCGATACAATATTGCCGCTTCAATTGCATTTCTGAATTTCAGTACGCTGCCGTTTACTAATTTTTTCTGCCTGGAAATGTTGCGCCCTTTTGTCTTGGCTACGTCTCTGATTTCTCGTGCCAAGTTGCGCAGCAAGTGGTTGACGCATTCTTTTTTTTCAACGCGTATGCCGTACTTTGAATACGGGTCGTTGTCTACAATTGATTTGTAAACATTGCTATCACCATCTGCTATCAAAGTTTTGTAAATTAGTCCGTGGGTTTCAATGCTCGTTTTGAAACCTTCCAGCAGCGCGTCGCTTTCCATCCCTGTAGATGCTTCATCACGGCCCCAATTTTTGAAACAGACGTGATCTTTGGGTGTAACGTCTTGCCGTGTAGCCCGTTCACAAATGCAGCAAAATTTATTGCGGACGCCAATAAAGATTACTTTATGGGTATGATGGTCGACGATCACACCAACACCAGACAGGGAGTCGTACTTCCCTGTTTTGGATGACCGTTTCATCCAACCACAATCGGCTACAACGGTGATAAACGGAATTTTCATGCCGTTGTGTATGATGAAATCCCCTCTTGCGAGTGCCAGTTTCTTAGAGATGTCACCGGCTTGCAGCATTTCAGTCATAGCCGCCTTTTCAAATGACGCAGTCATCTCCATGTTGTATTTCCTATATGTCTTGTCAGACATGCAGGGAATACTCATGGAGGTGAAGAGTTGTTCCATCTGCGGGAATCCTATTCCAGTGGCGATAGTCCCCGCTACAGCATTCCGATTAATATCCATTGTTTCTCCGTCCTTGCGATCGGTCCAAATACTGTCCTCGAAATTGCACACCTGGCACTGGAAGAAGATTTGCGTTTGCAAACCATGGCGGCACGACTTAGTTTCTTTTAGCTCTCGAAACGTGCAAATTGACAGCGGATCATGATTATCGAACTTTTCATGGATCTGCTCTAGCATGTAAGCTACGTCAACAATATAACGACCTTCGATTGCACTCTCTTCTCCGCGCATGCAATCAGTAGATCTGTTTTCAGATTGATTTGAATTCAACTCATCTTGAAGCCCTTCGACAAACGGAGGGTTGGATTCGACCTGAAATGTATCCTCCGCCGTTTGCTCTTGCTGTGCGGCAAATGCCACTTGTTTTTTCTGAGCACTGGTTTCATCGATAATATATATATCTTTATCAGTCTAACGAAGTAAATATAGTTAGGCAATGAAACCTTTTTGTCCATAATTATGTATGTATGTACATCAGCAGGATTTTGCTTACAAATGTCATTACACTAGTACTAAGTTTCTAGACGAATGACAGAATGAGGATATGAGAAGCTCGAATGGGAAATAACTCGTTAAATTGACGTGTCAATGGTTCGTAAATCAATACAAATTAATCGAAATTAATGCGAGTGGAATGGATTATTCTGAATTTACATGAATTAATTCGAATTGAAAAGTTTTAAATTAAATCAAATCGAATTTATAAAATTGGATCGAATTGATTTATATTATGCAAAACTAATTTTAATTATTTCGAATTAATCGGAATTCACTGGAATTAACCTGGGTTCGGGACCAATTCACTCTAATTTTCAGAGGAAGTGGCAAATTAGTTGGATTTACCATGAGTCGGTATAGTCAGAATTATCGCGAATTAAGTTTAACTATGCGAATTGTTGGAAATTTATTTAGATGAATGAATTCGAATTGAACAAAATTATTTCGAATATAAGATATTAATTCGAATTGTAGTGAATTGATTTAAATTATAATGAATTATCCAAATTATAAGGATTAGGTTAGATTAAAAATATTGATGCGAATTGATTCAAACTAAAAAATCGATTAGTCGATCTACGTTTCAGTTATTTTCCCCTCGGAAAAACCTAAATATAAACCTGAAGAAAAAAGGTCGAAAAAAGTGAATTTTTTGGCAAATTTCTGCACATACAGAGCAATTCTAGGCAAAGTCGCTTTCCTACGAGGCAGGCAATGCAGGCGATTCGGTGTTTTTCCGAAACTAGCAATGTTTTTCTAACTTCCGCAATGAAAATTGAAAATTTTCATAAAAAGGGAAGTTATTTTCTTCAGTCCAATTTTCGAAAATCGAGTTTCCATCAGATCTAGACGTTTTGGGGTCCTAGAAAGCTATTCTGACTATTTTTGGATGGACGTCCGTGTGTATGTGTGTGTGTGTGTGTGTGTGTGTGTGTGTGTGTGTGTGTGTGTGTGTGTGTGTGTGTGTGAACAAATCTTTGTCGTACGATATCTTTAGAACGAATCGACCGATTGGAATGGTTCTCGCGGTGATCGAAAGGCTTCATCAAGACTTAGATCTGAATAGATTTTGGAATCGATCGGTCGAGTAGTTTCAAAGTTATTCGAAGTATAGAAATTGAAGAGAAAAAAATTTTGTATACGGAAAACTAATTATACTTTATAACTTTCTTTAATGTATTATAAACACAGTAGTATCAATTAATTGTAACGTATTTAACACAGCGGGAAGTTTTAGGGTTGGCCCACAGGTCAACCAGGTTCCGGATTTTTTTATTATTTTTATTTTCGACCTTATTCATCACCTATGGTGGTATAAGAAAAGTATTGGTTTTGGCCGAAGAGTGACTTTTGCTAATTTCAACGAATCTCAATGTTTTCGACCCCTTATAATCCAAAATACAGGTTTTTTTAAAAAACATGTCGGTCTGTCTTTCGATCTGTCCGTCAAACTCGCGCGATGGTATCGGAAACGGCTCGATGGAAAAATTTGCAATTTAAAGAACCTTACATTCGAATGATCGGAATGGAAGATCGCCATATTCCATTGAATTTGAACGATCTCTTCTATCGGAAATAAATTGACTTTCAATTTTCCATATATAAATTTCTGACTTTTGATACTTCAAATTCAAAGATCATGTATTTGTAATAAATACAATCTGTATTCTGTGTAAAAAGAATATTTTTTATCGACGTTCAGACTTTGTAAATCTGAATTCGCCGTATGATCTAGAAAATGGCTAGCTCGAAAAATCTGCAATTTACAGGATTTTCAAAGACAATGGGCATACATAATTGACACTTCGTTTGACTCGCACGTTTCTTGTTATGAAAAACAAAGTTTCATGGAAAAAAAAACCGTTTTATGAAGAAATGCTAATAACAAGCTGTTGTTCGTATTTACTTCATAGTATTTCGAGTAATTATATTGGTTTGTATCTAAGGTGACCAAAAGTACTGCGAAAAACACTGTCTTTTCCGTCTCGTTTATTCATAACCTAATGACATAACAGCTACCACCACATCGTAGATAGATGTGCGATCGTCTGTAATTGCTAAATTCAGAAAAAAACGGACTTACGTATAAGGAAAATAAATTGGCCCAAAATCCCTATGTAGAGAAAAATATTGCTCAAAAGAACTATTTATCGAACTGCACTTGTATCGCAAAAATAATATTGGACAAAAAAATTTAAAGCGTTCGACGCCGTGAGAAAGCTAGCTAGAGAAATATCATGCATCGTAGAAAATCAACGCGAAAATTCCAAATATGTACTTACAATCGTTGTGTCAATTTATTAGATGACTTTCGTTTTATAAACAGACGAGGTTGTTTGACTCGCAACAACTTTCGTCCCATTTTTATACCAGAAAGACACAATAAGAATAGCACTCGATTATATATATATATATATATATATATATATATATATATATATATATATATATATATATATATATATATATATATATATATATATATATATATATATACATATATATATACATATATATATACATATATATATACATATATATATACATATATATATATACATATATATATACATATATATATACATATATATATACATATATATATACATATATATATACATATATATATACATATATATATACATATATATATACATATATATATACATATATATATACATATATATATACATATATATATACATATATATATATACATATATATATACATATATATATACATATATATATACATATATATATACATATATATATACATATATATATACATATATATATATATATATATATATATATATATATATATATATATATATATATATATATTGTGACGTGGTATTAGAAAAATACCAGTCCCAAGACGCGATCTATCGTACGGCGATGAGTTGTAGCCAAAGGGGATATTCCAGCGCTGAACTTAAGGATTTAGGGAAAACTAGATTTAATTAATTCTTGTTATTTTTATCATTTTTATGTCATTTTTGTAACGACGATCACGATATTCAACGAGGAAACTACCGTCGAGGGATCCTTCCGAAAAACTATCGAACAATCCAGTCTACGAAGTCTCGGCTAAAAGAAATACGTATCGCTACGACGTGCAACTCTTTGATTCGCCAGGGAAGCGTCAAAGAATAGCGTCGACTCTCGGTCAGGAGATCTGTCTGCTCTACTTCCGGATAGGCGGCGTATAGGGGTGTGCGAGGAGCACGAAAAAAAACCCTCCCGTCATCCGATGCAACTATCGTCTTCACTTTATCTAAATGCTGCGGAATCGGCGTATAGGGCCGCGCGAGAAGCGCACTTCACAGCCTCCCGGTTCTGCAACTTATCGGCCTGGAGCCGAATTAGACTCGACAACAGCTACTGTCTTGGAAACCGTTATCGCGGCCGTGGTTGGTCAAGAAAACCCCCGGTACAGCGTTCCGACCTAAGGATTTCCCCATCGTGAGCGAGGTTCCTAGTGCTCCCAGCACGATGCTATCGTTTCGATTTTTAAAGTATTAAAATATCGTTTCAAGCTCTGGCGAGCGAGATTTGAATTTGAATCCAGCGCCAGAGGGGAATTACGAAGGAAGGCGGCAGGATGAGGGGTAAGAAACCGACGAGCGAGGCACGACAGGTACCCCTACGCATCCCACTACCAGATCTACGTATGACGAAAATGACGAACACCTGTCAACCAATTAGCGACGAGAATTAAAACTCAAATTTTACTCTATCGTCACGTGACCTCTCGCTAGCTGGAATGTTCTAGAAGCAAGGAAACAAAACCTATATAAGGGAGTGACACGAGCTACCCATTCTACTTCTTCGCCTGAGCTACACTCATCGCCACGTGCTCATATCGTATCGAGTTTAATTGAAAACTGTGTTAAGTGAAACTATCGTATACTGTTTGAATTCATCTTTAAGGTAAGGTCTTGATCTTTTTGTGAAGACACGAAGTTGCTTAATTTATCTTTTATTCTGTTGTTTGGTTTGTGAGCTAAGAAGCTCAGCTATCGTTAATTAATTTATTAATAAGCAACCTCGTGCCTGCTTGAGTTACGTAGACCTATCTAATATTCTTTTCTTGCTATCTTTATCATACTATCTTTGCTATTGCTTGTTTTATTCTATTTCGCTATTCTGTTTTACTTCTTATTTCATTTTGTAATATTGTATAAATTGTGCATGCTATCGTAAAAGTTCCCTGGAATATCCCTGGCAAGGAGTAGCCGCGGTTTGCGTTACGCACCGCGTTACCGCGATTAGTTAAGTTAAGTTTCGTATAAGTTATTATATTTCGCGTAAATTATATTTTGTTCGTTCAAATTACTATCGTATAGCGTATCTTTTGTATTAATTATCTTCAGTACCTTTGATTTAGATTTACTATCTGGCTATCGTTAATTCAGTATCTTCAATTCGCTTCAGTATCGTTCAGATTATATTGTACCGCTAAAAAATAAATAATTATTGTATCTCGGGTGACTACGGTCCCTATCTTTAGTATAGCTTCTGAGATTTCGTTAATTATGAGTTAAATAGCGTATCGATGAAAAATCTTGAGAACCGGTATCGTTTGTTACTGATTTCTTTTTATTAAACAGTTTAATGCCTGTAGTAAGTCGCGTTATGATTTAATTTTGCCTGGAGTACGAAGTATCGCTCTGTGATACCGAGTCTGGAGTATAGTCAATTTGCATTGTATCGAGTCACCTCTGACGCTGGCTTATTGCTGGTATTATTCCTAGAAACTGCGTAAAACTGTCTATCTCGCTTAAATTTTAAAATATAAAATAAATTATATTGAATGCGTTTGATCTGTTTTACTATTGCTAATCTGTTCTGTAATCTCTACCTTAATATTTCTGATACTCTATCGCTTATGTTACCTTATTAATTTCTTGTAATTAATTTATTATCGTAGTTTTCTCTGGTTGATGTTACCTAAATTTTTGATGTTGTCATTGTTAATTAAATAATTTTCTATCAATTGTGCTTTCACATCACTATCGTATAACTTGTGCTAAAATATTTGCCTGACTATCGATGTTTAAATAGAATATACGGCCGCAAGGCACATTGAAGGAAATTATAATTGTTTAATGGTGTACCCTGCCCCTCTACTTTAAGTTCTTTGTTAATCTGAGCTAGTTGCGTTGTCGATCGTCGCGATCTCGTCTGTTTTATATCTTCTGGGTTTATGTTATAGTAATCGTTAATTGATTGACGCAGTAGCGTCTGGCGCCCAACTTTAGTCTTTGTTAATAATTTTTGTTATCACGGGAAAGCGCCGAATTGTGCTGGACCAGGGTCTTTTCCTCCCCGTAGATAGTTCACGTCACAATATATATATATATATATATATATATATATATATATATATATATATATATATATATATATATATATATATATATATATATATATATATATAGATATATATATATATAGATATATATATATATATATATATATATATATATATATATATATATATATATATATATATATATATATATATATATATATATATATATATATATATATATATATATATATATATATATATATGGGGCATTCCACGCCAAATCGGACGTTTTGAAAAATTTTAATTTTTGATTTCCTCCATTTTTTGATATTTTTTAGTATTCATCAAAAAACACTTTCTCGTAAATTTTGAGATTTTTTTGACCACTGGTTCAAAAGTTATCTTTTTTTCGTTTTTTGCTCATAGCTTCTACAAAAATGATCCAATTTCCAACTTTTTTTTTTTTGAAATTTTTGTTTTTTTTGTGTACTTTTCGAAAAAAATAAACAAAAAATGTTTAAAGCGTTTTAAGTAAAGATTTTCGAGTTTTAAAGTTTAAATCGTAATTTTAAAAATGAGTGTCTCCTTCGAATTTCGTGAAACTTTTTTATTTTCAACTTCTATCTATTCAACAACTTTTCAGCCTGGTCCGGTAGTGGGCATCCGATAATTAATATTTTTTTTCGATTTTTCAAAATTCAAAAAATTTTTTGTCAGTACAATACATTGTCGACAATAAAGATTTATGATCATTTTAGGAAAAAAAAAATTTTTTGAATTTTGAAAAATCGAAAAAAAATATTAATTATCGGATGCCCACTACCGGACCAGGCTGAAAAGTTGTTGAATAGATAGAAGTTGAAAATAAAAAAGTTTCACGAAATTCGAAGGAGACACTCATTTTTAAAATTACGATTTAAACTTTAAAACTCGAAAATCTTTACTTAAAACGCTTTAAACATTTTTTGTTTATTTTTTTTCGAAAAGTACACAAAAAAACAGAAATTTCAAAAAAAAAAAGTTGGAAATTGGATCATTTTTGTAGAAGCTATGAGTAAAAAACCAAAAAAAGATAACATTTGAACCAGTGGTCAAAAAAATCTCAAAATTTACGAGAAAGTGTTTTTTGATGAATACTAAAAAATATCAAAAAATGGCGGAAATCAAAAATTAAAATTTTTCAAAACGTCCGATTTGGCGTGGAATGCCCCATATATATATATATATATATATATATATATATATATATATATATATATATATATATATATATATATATATATATATATATATATATATATATATATATATATATATATATATATATATATATATATATATATATATATATACAGAGTGTTTTTTCAGAGGCGCTACGGTAACTCCGGTAGCGGACCTAACGCCTAAACGCGCGACGAGGTGGGTGTACCTAAGTGGGTAACTAAGTTCGCAAAATTATCGGCGTCACGCTTGTTTCACCGCTCGACTATTTCGTAGGTAATAGTAGATACCTTCTAGGTTCGTTCCATGTGATCATGAGCTGTGGAGTTCAATACTTCAATGGCGCTAGCCAAGGGCGCGCTTGGCCGTGCTCTTGGCTATAGTACGTCAAACGTATGATATTGTTAGTAAAAATACTTGTCACACGTGCGAAATATTCTTCGTGCACCTAATACTCGGTACAGAGTGGATCGCAGCTGACTGGCGTTTCGATGGATGAATAAGTCAGACCACTTTTCATAAATACTAGTGCATCTGTGAAAACATAACCCGAAAACCGCATCGAGTGTCACACAATAATTCACATCTCAATGAAGTAGACGTTTTCATGTTGTTAGTGCAGATGCACTCGTATTTAAATAAAAAATAGTTTTCCTTAAATATTCGCCGAAACGCTAATCAGCTGCGATCCACTATTTACTGAGTATTCGGCGCACCAAGAACATTTCGCATGTGTGACAATTATTTTTACTAACAATATCAAACGTTTAACGTACTATAGCTAAAAGCACGGCCGAGCGCGCCCTTGGACGGCGCCATTAAAGTATTGAACTCCACAGATCATGATCACATGGAACGAACTTAGAAGGTATCTACTATTACCTACAAAATAGTTGAGCGGTGAAACAAGCGTGACGCCGATGATTTCGCGAAACTGTGTTACCCACCTAGGTACACCCACCTCGTCTCGCGTTTAGGCGTTAGGTCCGCTACCGGAGTTACCGTAGCGCCTCTGAAAAAACACCCTGTATATATATATATATATATATATATATATATATATATATATATATATATATATATATATATATATATATATATATATATATATATATATATATATATATATATATATATATATATATATATATATATATATATATATATATATATATATATATATATATATATATATATATATATATATAAATAAACAAAACAACGAGCGATCCACGAAGTTCGTTGCAATGAAAATTTCTATAATCTAGAAATCCAGATTTGACACAGTGCGAGAATGATTTGATATCTTTTTCATGGATACTTGTTGAGTGCTAGCAAAACTTTGTTTTCGCGACACAGTGTTGCTTAGTTCCACCGTTGACTGAATAATATAAAGACAGCTCACCTTATGGACCTTCGAGAGCCGATTAAAATTCGTCGCAAGCTAGCGCCCCCTCAGTAATTCTGGCGGCGGGTTCAGCAACTGAGTAAAAAATATTGAACCTCGCTAGATATGTGTCGCGATTACCGACTGGAATATACCGTTTCCGTGATGCTACGTCAGAGTAGGTAATTGCAGGAATCGCAGATATCCCAGAGCCCACCACATGCTTTTACCGAATCCGAGAATTGTAGTTAACAAAAATTACATAAATTCAAAAAGGATTATTGGTAATGACGTGAATAATAAACGTCGCGAAATTAAAACACGTAGTCTAGTCAACAAGTGCCATTTGGTCGACTTCGGGTCTGAATTCGCCTAAAATTATGAACAGGGTGTCATTCGATTCGTAATGACAACTAGAATGTTTTCGGGAAAAAACCATGTGGGGCTGGTGAAAATTACTAAAGTTATAAATAATTTATTATTAAAAAAAGGGGGGTTTCGTTTTTGGCAAATATCTCAAAAACTATTTCAAATATCGGAAATCAAAAAAAAGATTCTTAGAGAGCAGGAAATTTCCTAAAAAAAAGTACCTCCCGGAACTGTACCACTAATATTTATAATTTTAAATGAGAGATGAAAATCGGGCTTGAAAACGGGTGATTAGGCTTCCGCGCGTGCCGCTTGATTTCGAAGCTTAAACAAAAAATCTTTTTAACCATCAAATATGAATATTAAGGAAAGAAAAAATTCAGCTACATACTGAATACTTAAACAAACAATAATCCGTCGGTAAAAAATTTTTATCACGATCTTTCCATTAACTGTGAAAAGTAAGAAAAACTGTAAGAAAAAAATCGTTTCTTATAAGAATTTTTGTATTGCTTAAGAACCCATTTCTTAATTAACTATTATTTTTTGTAGGTAAATGTGAATATTAAGGAACCGTTTTTTTTTCTAAAAATCATTATTTGTATCAAAGATTAGATTGCCAAAAAAAATGTTTTGATTATCTTATAAACAATGCATTTGTTTATAACAATTTTTTGAACAAATAGGGTTAAAAATTACAAAAAATTATTCTCATATAGCTTTTAGCAATACAAAAACAAAACAATCGAGGGATTAACGAATAAAAATTTTTGTCATTACTTTATTTATGCTTTGAATTTCTTCGTATCTTTGTTTGTTAATAAAAAAAGGGAAAATCAAAATATTTTAAATTTTCCAACGGGGATCTTTTTTAAATCCTTCAAAGAATAGCTCCAAGAAGTAAAGAAGAATTCAGACTTTTATTTTAAAAATTATTGGTTTTTTTTTTTCTTGTTTTCCATATTGGAAAAATTTTTTAATTACCAAAGCACAGGTAATGGAAAAATTGTGATAAAAATTTTTTGCCGACGGATTATTGTTTGTTTGAGTATCCAGTAAATACCTAAATTTTTTCTTTCCTTAATATTCATATTCGATGGGTTAAAAAGATTTTTTTGTTCAAGCTGCGAAATCAAGCCGCACGCGCGGAAGCGTAATCACCCGTTTTCAAGACGTATTTTCATCTTTCAATTAAAATTATAAGTATTAGTGGTACAGTTCCGGGAGGCAAAACTTTTTTCAGGAAATTCCCTACTCTTTAAGAATCTTTTTTTTAATTTGCGATATTTGAAATAGTTTTTGAGATATTTGCAAAAAACGAAACCCCCTTTTTTTTATTAAATTGTTTATAACTTTTGTAATTTTTACCAGCTCCACATGGTTTTTTTCCGAAAATATTCTAGTTGTTATTACGAATCGAATGACACCCTGTTCATAATTTTAGGTGAATTCAGACCCGAATTCGACCAAATGGCACTTGTTGACTAGACTAACGTTCACACATTCATGGCAATATGCAGAGTTAGCCCCAAAACGAATCAGTGAGGAGTAAATATACGTTACATCGAATTCGTAAAATTCAATATAATATATTTTGGTTTGAATAAATATGTTTTGCACTGTATACAACATCTTTGTAGCAAATTACGATTATGTCAATTATTGAGTAAAAAAATTTTCTAGCTGTCTTTGTAATCGAAGAATTTTCATACCTTTGGCATCACTAAATAAGCGATTTAGCAATAGAATCAGCTGACTCGAGGAAAAATAATATCAGGAATAACCACGCTCTTTGCCTTTCCAAGAAAATATCAATTGTCAATTACTTACACTGGTCTGCAACAAAATCCTCCTTCAAAAAATTATGTCACAGATATGAAGATTTTATTGCTCTGAATCTGTTCCCGTTGGCCGATTTTTTCTATCACGTCTAGATTTTGTGATATGAATTTTTTTTCAAAATATCAAAAATTTAGGTTTTTTCGAATTAGTTTTATGCGTCAACATCATAAACAGTGTCTGTACATACAAAATAGGGTTTAGCGAGTCGTAAGAGAAAGAAGAAAAGTGCCGAAAGTGATTTTTATGGTAGTACATATGCGCTTGCGAAGTATTCGCTGTGACTTTACAACAGTTAGCTGAAAACTTGTCTTTTGATTGTTTACGTTCTATATCAAATATTTTGGTAAGTTTTGCACAAAGTTCATATTCTAAATATTTTTGTTGAGTATTTTATGTGTACTTCATGTATTTTTTTATAAACAGAACCAACAAAATTGTTGTTACTTTAATAATATCGTTTTTTTTAATTAAATAGACATTGTATTTAAAATCTATGTGCTGTATTTATTTGCATGATAAATTCCGTGTTTAGAACACCAAATATAATGTTATCATGCACGAAAACAATGAGGAGAAAAATAAATTTTGTTGTTGCACACCAGTGTTATCAGAACATTGCGGATGGGAGGTCGATATGAACAGTGTGAAGTTTTCGAGTGTTTGTTTGATGACAACGGGAAATTCTGTGTCAAATAATTTGATGTAAGGCTTTAAGCCCTACCTAAGAGTGCACGATTATTGGTTTCGAAGTTACAGACTTAATTCCAACTTCCTACAAAATATTATTCATTTCCCGTTTATATCTTCTTTTACGCCATCCTTATAGTTGTAGTCTGAAGATATCAGTTCACGTGAATATGAGTATGAGTACCTATCTTCTAACGACACAAGCCGCCGGATTGTAAAATTTCATATAAAATTCTGCCGGGCGACTGTGGTGGCTGATCCTAATACTTCAGAAAATATGTTTGGGGAGTTAAATTTTCAAACCCACAATCTTAAATCAAAATTGTAACTTTCGCCAAAGATGACATACTACTCAATATTAATCATTTTTCCCATAGAAATAGTGCATATGAATTTTGTCGTCAAGTATTATCGAGATAGGGTTAAACATTTTGGATCGCTTCGTCTATCCAGGTAATATTAAGTAAGCACAAACTTTAAGCGGAAGAAATGTTCAGTAGGATATAGTCAAGTTTTCTGGAAAGCAATAATTCAATTGAACCAACTATTAAAGAAGTACGAGCATTCAATTTTCTTCGATAAAGCGCGCAGGTGCATGGACTGAGGGGCCTCGGCGCAACGGCTTGCTGTTAATAAATAAATTTTATATATTTGTTACTTTTTTAGCTTCAAATATTTATTACTTTTTCATTCATCTATTTGTATGCATCTATTATTTTATTTACTATTTTTGTATTTTTTGTTTACTATATATATACATAATAGATTTAAATTTAAGTTTAATTTATCACGTGTCATGAGTGCGAGATATCCTACCCCGCGCTATAGTCTAGTCAAGAAGTGCTTTTTTTTTCTCCGCCTCCGAAAAATCTGAACGAGGTGTCATTCGATTCGGAATAGCGTGTAGATGATTTTTGAAAAAATTCAAGAGCCGCTTGCAAAAATTGCAAAAGTTATAAACAATTAACTGAAAAAAAAGGTGGTTTGATTTTTTGCTATTATCTCAAAAACTATTTGACATTTTTCAAATTTGAAAAAAGATTCAAAAAGAGGAGGAAATTTCCCAAAAAAAAGTTCTGCCTCCCGGAACTGTAGGACCAATATTTTGTAACGTGGCAAAACGTTGGGACCTCCTCCTAACCAGCCTGACGAACGTACCCAGACCCGAGAGAGTACCGAGTACCGATTCCGCTACTCAAATTCTTACCGCCCTTGCCTCGCGGAGCCATCTTGGTCACCTGGCACGGCTAGCAACCGACCGGCGGTCAGCCGCGCTCGCAAGACGGGTGGCAAAGGTAAGAATCACTGATAGCGGAAAAGGTCCTCAGTCCATCTTCGTACCTCGCGATTATCACCTCGTGTGAGAGAGTGAGTGACAAGTTGTGCTATCCAGAGAGAGAGAGAGAGAGAGAGAGAGAGAGAGAGTAAGAGTAAGCGTAAGAGTAAGCTTTATCCCCCAAAAGCACCTCGGGTGCAAAAACTTTGCGCCAAGTACATTAAAACGTAGTAACTATCAACAAAAATATGTTAACAAAATATTCAAAGTAATAGCATTTGATCTACAAAAGTATTGAAATCAATGGACTTTGCCAAGTACAATTGAATTTGCTTCCAATTAATTTCTAAATATTGATATTTCAATATACATAACATGTTACAACATGCTACATACGTACTCATATAAGAAACGATCAATTATAAATAAAATGACGGAAAACAAAGAAACGAAAAAAAAAAATTTGGAGTACGTGGTACTTGGCGGGCTGATATTGAAGTTATTATAAGAATATTGAAATAGTTCAATTTATAGTTTCTTGTACTTTTTACAAAAATGCCCGCCAAGTACCACTACCTCCAAATTTTTTTTTTTCGTTTCTTTGTTTTTCCGTCATTTTATTTATAATTGATCGTTTCTTATATGAGTACGTATGTAGCATGTTGTAACATGTTATGTATATTGAAATATCAATATTTAGAAATTAATTGGAAGCAAATTCAATTGTACTTGGCAAAGTCCATTGATTTCAATACTTTTGTAGATCAAATGCTATTACTTTGAATATTTTGTTAACATATTTATGTTGATAGTTACTACGTTTTAATGTACTTGGCGCAAAGTTTTTGCACCCGAGGTGCTTTTGGGGGATTTCATTACTTTTTGTACACGTTTTGATTTCCTCAACCGTTTCTGTTGAATAATATTTTTCAGAATACTATTCATTTCTATAAATCTAACCGTTATAAGTTCTATTCAAAGTGTTTTACTGATAAATCTTAGTCTTCTGCAATGAAAGTGTATGCGCAGATAACCTTTCGCAGAATCTATCCTGCACAGCGCTGCGAAGGGTTTCCTGCGCATACACTTTCATCGCAGAAGACTGAGATTTTGTTTGAAAACATATTTTACCGTAATCTAGAATTGGTAGTATCACTTTTTCGATTAGACCTTTCTTGGCTAATTGGAAAATAAAAAACTCCTCTTGGTCAAGATTTTAGTAGGGTCTTGCCTAAAGAGTTGAAGATGCAATTTGGCTGCATAATTGTAAATATTCTAGTGATTCAAGTTTGATCAGCAATCGAGCCACCGATGATGAAATTATATACCGTCGTCGCTTATAATTTTGACTTTGACAAGTTTTCTGCTTACTAAAAGTTGTCCGAAGAGTTTCAAGCTGACAGAACAAAGTTGAAAAAACGTTAAAAAAATATTCACAACGAAAATTTTGGCTATGAAGAACTATACTTACATCATCTAAGGCCCAGATGCTGATCAAATTAACTTAAACTAGTCAAATGATGATTATCTTCAGTTTTTGATTTGATTTCATTTTCCAGTTCTCAGATTTTTATCTCGCTAATCTAATTATGATCTGCCACATTGCATGCGGTGATAGCTCTCAGTGCACAAGATATTACATGAGGCACTGACTTAGTTCACATCATTCATTATATTCGGCATTGAATTGCAAATATCTCATCGAATCTTAGGTAACGATGCCATCTCCCTACTAATTTTCATAAAAAAAAACATTCACGATTATGTATGTTCATAGAATATGTGACTATTTTATACGTGATATGAAACCATACCTCATTTTGATCACGTATGGTCATTATTGTGTTATAAAAATTAATTTTATTATTTTGTTCAATCTCATGGTTATTTCTTGTCCAATCTCATCACCTGTTGCCAATTAACGGATATTCCGCATATTTCATTTACATCAATTTTCAATGTAATAAACAAGTATCTTCCTCATCTAATCACGACCAGCCACACGGCACGCATTTATAGCTTTTGTACAAAATACGTTTTACAGAGAACAATGACTGAGTTCGCATTATATATTATATCTTGCATTTAATTACAGATTCATATTTTAGGTAACGATGCCACGTGCCTGCTCATTTTTGCAATGTAGAATATTTCCAAATTTTATATACAATATTAGGACCTTATAACAATTCTTTATCCTAGATAAGTAATCGATGGCTTATTTTTACTCATTTTGAGAACTGACGGTCACATTTTCCACAACAGCTGTAGTGAGTTCTGGCACTGGATTTGTATGTAAATTTAAATGAGGTTATTTCTATTTGCCCTATACATATTATTAGCGTTTATCTCTTCATTATTACTGAATTTCTGATTCCTTTATGAATTCTACGTTATATCCAACTTCCGTAGTCAGAGAAATAAGTATTCAAATAAATATAAGTAATTTACAGCCGACCCTTCGTTATAATTAAGATGAATCGTCACAGACATTTTTACACGATATTGGAACTGTATAATAATTCGTTATCCTCGATAGCAAATAGAGGGCATGTTGTTACTCATTTTGATCACGTACGGTTACATAGGCTTTTTTGAAAGTGTCAAAATCTCGATGCAATACTGCTATGCTCCATAAATATTATTATAAGTAAGCGTTTAATAATTATTATCTCCGTATTATTACGGAATTACTTTGATTTGAAATAAATACAAGTAAACTACCGACACGTCGTTATAATCGCGATCAATCGTGACAGGTATCATAACCTCAAAGGCTCGACTCGTCAAATAAACCAAAAGATAAATATGGTTAGTACGTTCAGCTATACGGTGTGCGCGATTATGCTGCCTCCCGTGGGCCATAGAAAGAGTTATTGCATGGCAGACCGACGAACTCGCTCGGAATTCTATGCGTATTCGTAGTATACATAGATATAGAGATCAGTAGAAACTCTTGTCTCGTCGGAGTACTCTCTATGTATTATATCCGCATAGTTTTTATGCACGGAGCGAAAATCTGGTACGACGAAGAAATTGCTGAGATGAAACTGACCCCCTCGATTTTTTAAATAATCATATCTCAGCTATCCGTGCACCGATTGCATTGATATTACGCTCAAATGTAATCTTTTTCGCATCTTATTCTTGTATTAATTCGGTGAGCCCTGAGATATTGCCTATACGCCGTAATGAAATAATATGGTTACCCCCACTCCTGCGCCGAGCTCCCGTTCCGGTAAAAGAGAGTGGTAGAGTCGAGACGAAATAATTTTTTTTTTTTTTTTTTTTTTAATTTTTTTTTTAATGTACTTGGCTCGAGACTCTACCGAGTCTCTTGATTTGGCGCTCTGGGACAGGTCCCCTCAAGCGCATTGACTGTACAGTAGAAAGAAATTATAAAGATAATTAGGTGGTAGTAGTAGTAATAACAGTTGTTACCATAAGTGTAAAGAAAAAGAAAAGAGTAAAATTAGATAAAATGTTAACAAAAAAAAAAACAGAAAAACTACAAAAACAAGAGAGAGAGAGAGAGAGAGAGAGAGAGAGAGAGAGAGAGAGGGAGAGGGAGAGGGAGAGGGAGAGGGAGAGGGAGAGGGAGAGGGAGAGGGAGAGGGAGAGGGAGAGGGAGAGGGAGAGGGAGAGGGAGAGGGAGAGGGAGAGGGAGAGGGAGAGGGAGAGGGAGAGGGAGAGGGAGAGGGAGAGGGAGAGGGAGAGGGAGAGGGAGAGGGAGAGGGAGAGGGAGAGGGAGAGGGAGAGGGAGAGGGAGAGGGAGAGGGAGAGGGAGAGGGAGAGGGAGAGGGAGAGGGAGAGGGAGAGGGAGAGGGAGAGGGAGAGGGAGAGGGAGAGGGAGAGATTGATTGATTGATTGATTGATTGATTGATTGATTGATTGATTGATTGATTGATTGATTGGTTTATTAATGCCCTGGAGACCCTTGGGGCAAATGAGAGAAGGCACTACAAAATTTTATAAATCAATTTTCGCACAGATCGTACATAGCAAATAACTAAACAGGTAGAACAATTAAGATAAAACTTATAATTAAATTAAACAATGAGAAGTCAAAATATAGTGTACAGATAAACCACCAAATGAGCATGAGATAGTCAGCGCGGGTATACAGCTTGGAGAATGAGATAAAGAATAGTACTAGAAATATTGGAATAAAATAAGTTTAAAAATAAAACTAAAGTGAAAAGTAAAAAACAAACCTAAAGAGTTACAAAATGAGTTACAAAAATAAAACCGCAAAGACAATAACAATGAAAAAAACAATAAAAATAAAGTAAAAAGAGCAAAGTAAAAGCTGTAAAAGCAACAATAAAAATAAAGTAAAAAGAGCAAAGTAAAAGCAGTAAAAGTAACAATAAAAATAAAGTAAGTACTAATAAAAATAATAACATAATATAAATATAGTTAAAAACATACATACATACATACTACCGAAATAAAAATATAATGAGTTAAGGGTATGGGAATGAGAGAAATAGCGATGAGTAAGGTATGTAAAAATAAGATGTTACTATAAAATAAAAATGAACTAAAATAAAACCATACAGCAAGATAATACATGCGTGTAACCCAGAAATAGTAAAATAAAATAAAAAAGTAAAGTAATGACAATAGGCTACGGACAGTTTAGCACGCGTGGCAAAAACCCGGTACCCAGAATATATAGTAGATGTGAGATAAAAGTAAAGTAGGACTACAATAAATAGGGCGCGCTAGATGCGGCTAGCGAGATGCACACACCCCCTACACAGTATAAAATACCACAATGGCAGATAAAGCTAGACAGGCAGAATTAGATGGATCAGGTCGAGCCCGTGTCAGAGACGAAAAGATGAGAAAAAAGCCTGCGCTTAAAAACTCCAATAGACGGAGAGGAGACAATGTCCGCAGGTAGCGAGTTCCAGAAATACACCGCGGTTAAATAAAAGGAGTTGCGAAAAGTAGCCGTGCGGTGCGTAGGAATATGAAAAAAGCCCCTGGAGCCTAGGCGTAGCGAGCGACCTTCAACAGAAACAGAGCGGTGGAATAGCTCAGAGAGGTAGGTTGGAGCAAGGCCGCTATTTATGTTAAAAATCATAATACCCAGAAAGTAAAAACGCCTAGACCTGACAGACAACCAGCCTAGCCGCCTACGATATGGCGTGATGTGCACATCCAGGCGCAAATTAAAGATGAATCTGATGGCCTGATTAATTAGACGTTGAAGGACTAGATTGAGCTCACCCGACAATCGTTAAAAACCAAGCAGCAATAGTCAACCAGCGGGAAAATAAGCGATACAACCAATGACGATTTTACCTCTAAAGACAGAGCATGGCGATGGTATTTTAGTCTGTGCAACGCAAAGTTAGCTTTATTTGAGATGGCCAGAACTTGACCACGCCAAGAAAGATTTGATCTCATGACGACACCTAGGTTGCGCACTTCATCTACGTAGGGGAGTATCGAACCGCTCACAGAGATCAGCGGAAGGTCAAATAACTCTAAACGATTAATGAAAGTTCCGCCACCCTGAATCAGGACTTTTGATTTGCTAAGGTTGAGCTTCAATCCATTATCTGCTGCATAATTTGCAATAACATTCACATCATGTGTGACTTTGGCTAGGCTACTGACTAATTCGGACGGTGGACAGGTAAGATAAATTTGAGTGTCGTCAGCAAATATGAGGTGATTGGTGTACAACAAGTTGGCACCGATGTCGTTTATGAAGAGCGAAAACAGTAATGGTCCAAGAACAGACCCCTGAGGAACACCCGAGGACGTGCTCAGCCAATTTGAGCAAACACCGCTATCACCGACGACCGCTTGCGAGCGACAGGAAAGGTAGGAAAACATCCACCGTAGGACAGCATCTGAGAAACCGAAGTTCCTAAGCTTGGTGAGAAGACGGAGATGACCTACGGTGTCGAACGCCTTACTGAAGTCAAATAGAACCAGGACTGTAACACATCTATCGTCAACACCTTTTCTAACATCATGGCATAGTCTAAGCAAAGCCGTTTGGGTGCTGAAGCCTTCCCTATAACCTGACTGGCGCGGATCAAATAAGTTATTCGCCTTAATGAAACTAAGAACTTGAGCATGAACTACGCGCTCAAATATTTTAGAAAGCTCGCACAGGTTCGCTATCGGGCGAGTGTCCGAAGGTGAATGAGGCGGATTTGCTTTCAGAAGAGGGCGAATAAAGGCCTTCTTCCAACCCGATGGAAAGTGCCCAGCCGATAAACAGTTATTAAACAGAGTCGCAAGTGATGAACATAGCACCGGGACAGCCTGATGTATGATGAATAATGAGATTCCATCGGGACCAGCTGTATGAGACGGCTTCGTAGTGGCCCGGATCAACTTAGAAACATCGTCAGCACTGACTCGAGAAAACTCGAATACAGCGCGAGTTAACGGCATAACACTTGGAGCAGATAAGAACTCATTAAAATCACTAGGATCACAGGCAGGGATAGCATTTGAAATTGCTACAAACGCGACATTTAACTCATCAGCCGTAAAAAACGTAAGCGGGGTTGCAAGTCGTGGGCGCACCAGCCCAAGACATGCCAGCTCCTTCCATAGTTTGGTGGAATCAGTAACCGTGGTAAGCCTAAGACGAACGAAATCATCAGCTGCGCGGCGCATGTCATCCGAGAGCTGATCACGGTAGTGCCTGTAGATGGCAAAGCCCAAATCACTGCCTGACCTCTTCGCTTGTTTATATAGCGAATTCCTCCGACGAATACGGGATCTAAGTTCATCGGTCAGCCACGGCGCATGGGGCTTCGATACTTGGAAGGAGCACATGGGTGCATGACGCTCGGTTGATGCAACAATCGCGCCGTTGATGAAATCAGCAAAGCGGTCGATATCACCTGGCGCTAAACCGTCAGTCTCCATATCAAAGACATCGATCGAGAGTTTAGTGGCCAGCTCATTTAGGAAGTTTGTTAACTCAAAATGCTTGAAACTGCGCCGTGTTATGGTCTTTTTCCTAGTACAAGAAACATCAAACTTGTAAGACAGCTCGATAAGGTCATGACCAGCAATGAATGGTGCATCGGATTTTAAAAAATTACAAATTTTATCCTTATTATCTACAATAAAAACATCAATCAGTGAATCCGAGGTACGCGTATGGTGAGTCGCTTGAGATTCAACTAAGTATAAGGCATGGGCAGAGACTAGCTCACGCAGAAACGTCGCCTCAACATTCATGCTGAGCAAATTACAATTCAGGTCCCCACTAATAATGATGTTGTCATAGGCGAACGCAAATCTGGAGAAGGATTGGATAAACTCGTTGAAGAGAAGGCCTTTCGGTCTTCTATACATGGACGAGAAAAGCAGGGGCCTCTCATTATTATAGCGTATATCTAAGATTAAAAACTCAGGTGCATTCGTAAATTGACTAGGCGAGGCCGCTAAAACTAAGAGAGAGAGAGAGAGAAAGAGAGAGAGAGAGAGAGAGAGAGAGAGAGAGAGAGAGAGAGAGAGAGAGAGAGAGAGAGAGAGAGAGAGAGAGAGAGAGAGGGAGAGAGGGAGAGAGGGAGAGAGGGAGAGAGGGAGAGAGGGAGAGAGGGAGAGAGGGAGAGAGGGAGAGAGGGAGAGAGGGAGAGAGGGAGAGAGGGAGAGAGGGAGAGAGGGAGAGAGGGAGAGAGGGAGAGAGGGAGAGAGGGAGAGAGGGAGAGAGGGAGAGAGGGAGAGAGGGAGAGAGGGAGAGAGGGAGAGAGGGAGAGAGGGAGAGAGGGAGAGAGGGAGAGAGGGAGAGAGGGAGAGAGGGAGAGAGGGAGAGAGGGAGAGAGGGAGAGAGGGAGAGAGGGAGAGAGGGAGAGAGGGAGAGAGGGAGAGAGGGAGAGAGGGAGAGAGGGAGAGAGGGAGAGAGGGAGAGAGAGAGAGAGAGAGAGAGAGAGAGAGAGAGAGAGAAGACTCCGTCCCTGGAGTCTGGCGCCCAAACCTTTCCCAAATCCTCAACGTTGGAGCCAGGTTTGTTTTCGGCCTAATTTTCCTGGGTCGCCCGAACTCAGGGAAATTACCGTTACAATTTATAATATGCCCAGAGGGTTGAAAATACGGCCGAAAACGAGGACTCGGGCTTGCATAACCCCGCCCACTTTGGACCTTTAATGAATAAATGTTATTTAAACTTATTAAATATGAAAATTAAGAATTGAAAAAATTCAGGTATCTACTGGATAGATAAATGAACAATATTCCGCGGTCAAAAAATTTTTATCGCGATTTTTCTATTAATTATGCATTAATTAATTCACAATTTCTGATAATTGTTAAATAACAAATCTGAAATTTTTTCCCTATTTTGGAGCTATTTTGGAAGGTCTCAGAAGAGATTCCCGTTGGAAAAATTAAAAAGTTGTTATTTTTCATATTGTTATCAACAATTTACTTAGATTGAAAATTAAAAAGCTTGATTAATCATTGAAATAATTTTTTTTTTTTATATATTACTATTGATCCGTTTATTTACGATCAGAACCCACATGAAAATGATTTTTTTGAAATTTTTATTTCCTATTGTTTAAAAAATTCTTATAAACAAATGCGTTGTTTATAAGATAATTTAAAATTTTTATTGGAAACATAATCTTTGATGCAAATTATGATTTAAAAAAAAAAATCGATCCTAAAAACTTTTTTTTCATCGCTTAAAAACGGATTTGTTAATTAACAATTTTTTTTTACCACCTGTAATTATTATTAAGGAACCATTATTTTTTGTAAATCATAATTTATCTTGCTCTTTGATAACTAAAAACAAAATTGTTTTTATCTACGCTTTCATTGTTTATTTAATAAACAATTTGTTATAAACAATTAAATTGTTGCTACATATTTTTTTTCTTTTTCTACATAATGAAACAAAAACAACCATGTGTTATTTTTGGAGAAAAATAATTTATTTATATCTTTTATCGAATTTTGAAAATTCTGTTCTCCTTTACTCCATCATTCTCTCCCGGTTTTTGTGTTTAAACTTATTATAACTTACAAGCTAATTAAGATACGATGAAAAAACTTAAGACTCATTTATTCTGTATTAATTGAAGAACAAATTAAGCCCAAAATTCAAGCTCTTATCCAATTATTTATTAAATTTATAGCATTTATTTATAAACAAAAACTTTCAGAAAATTTTTTTTCAACTCTTATGTTTAAATATCTTATACACTATAATGAATATGATTATATTACTTATGAAACTTTTTATCTGACGTATATTTATCAACAATTTCAGCTTATAAATTTTAGTCTCACACTATTATTCTCTGAATAATTAATTATTATCTGTAAAAATCATTGTAGTTCGAATTTTCTGGATTTGTCTTGGTTATGTTGACAATCAGTTTTTAATGACTTAATGTTTTTTTCGGCAAATTAACTGAGATAATAGATTTTTCAGTGTTCTAGTAATTCACAATGAACTGACCATTTTATACACGTTCATCTTCATTATCATTAAGACGTCATCAGCGTCGAATTTACATATTTCTTAGGAGTACGCCAATCAAAGTTTGCCGTCCCTAAAGAAGTAAAATGGGGCGATGTTTCAAATTGATCAAAGATCAGATTGATATTGTTTATCTTCCGTAAACAATAAAACATGGTTGTTTTTGTTTATTATGTAGAAAAAGAAAAAAAAATTTGTAGAAAAAATTTAATTGTTTATAACAAATTGTTTATTAAATAAATAATGAAAGCGTAGATAAGAACAATTTTTTTTTTTAGTTATCAAAGAGCAAGATAAATTATGATTTACAAAAAAAAATGGTTCCTTAATAATAATTACAGGTGGTAGAAAAAAATTGTTAATTAACAAATCCGTTTTTAAGCGATGAAAAAAAATTTTTTAGGAACGATTTTTTTTTTTTCAAATCATAATTTGCATCAAAGATTATGTTTCTAATAAAAATTTTAAATTATCTTATAAACAACGCATTGGTTTATAAGAATTTTTTAAATAATAGGAAATAAAAATTTTAAAAAAATCATCTTCATGTGGGTTCTGATCGTAAATAAACGGATCAATAGTAATAAAAAAAAAAAATATTTCAATGATTAATCAAGCTTTTTAATTTTCAACCCAAGTAAATTGTTGATAACAATATGAAAAATAACAATTTTTTAATTTTTTCAACGGGAATCTCTTCTGAGACCTTCCAAAAATAGCTCCAAAAATGGAAAAAAATTTCAGATTTGTTATTTAACAATTATCAAAAATTGTGAATTAATTAATGCATAATTAATAGAAAAATCCCGATAAAAATTTTGTGACCGCGGAATATTGTTCATTTATCTATCCAGTAGATACCTGAGTTTTTTCAATTCTTAATTTTCATATTTAATAAGTTTAAATAACATTTATTCATTAAAGGTCCAAAGTGGGCGGGGTTATGCAAGCCAGAGTCCCCGTTTTCGGCCGTATTTTCAACCCTCTGGGCAAATTATAAATATTGGTCCTACAGTTCTGGGAGGCAGAACTTTTTTTGGGGAAATTTCCTCCCCTTTTCTGAATCTTTTTTCAAATTTGAAAAATGTCAAATAGTTTTTCAGATATTAGCAAAAAATCAAACCCCATTTTTTTTCAGTTAATTGTTTATAACTTTTGCAATTTTTGCAAGCGGCTCTTGAATTTTTTCAAAAATCATCTACACGCTATTCCGAATCGAATGACACCTCGTTCATATTTTTCGAAGGCGGAGAAAAAAATTTGACCCAAAAAGCACTTCTTGACTAGACTACTACAGCTGTTGTGTACGGCAGCGTCGTGGGCTTCAGCACGCTCCGAATTCGTTCAGTGTTGGACATCGTACGTTAGTGGTGTGTAGTGTACGGCAGTGTGAAATAGTGGTAAGTAGCAGATTTATTTACAAATTGCAAATATACTTTTCCACAAAACGTTTTACGGTCTTGGCCAATAGTTAGGCACTATGTATATAAGATTGGTTGTACGAAGGTTGTGCATGCAGAATCTCATCTCCTATATCTCTTTTATTATGCTACATGTGTAGTGAATGAACTTATTCAATACGCCTTTGTGTCTTTTTTCTACATCATTTCGTTATTTAGAAATTTGTCAAAACTTATAGTATTATATTCTCCTCAGAATAACGTAAAGAAATGTGATAAATGAGATGCCACTGAAAATAATAGTAATAATAATAATGCCCCCCAAAAGCACCGCACGTGCAAAAACCTTGCGCCAAGTACATTGAAACGTAGTAACTGTCAACAAAAATTTGTTAACAAGATATTCGAACAAGTAGCACTCGATCTACAAACGTATTGAAATCAATGGACGTTGCCAAGTACAATAAAACTTTTTAACAATTTCTGAATGTGAACTAGTAGGTTTTGGTTGGTATTCGCGTCTGAATATTCATAACATGCATAACAAGTCATGACATGCAACATATGTACTCGTGAGAAAAGATTAAGCAAAATTATAATTGAGAACAAGAAAAAAAACAAAAAAAAAAATTTGGAGCACGTGGTACTTGGCGGGCTAATGTTCGAATTATTTTCAGAATTTTAAAATAGTTCAATTTATATTTTCTTGTGATTTTCACAAAAATGCTCGCCAAGTACCACTACCTCCAAATTTTTTTGAAAAATATTGATCGTACGAAAAAAAGTCAAAGATCTGAAAATGTTTGTTTAATTACTTAGTTCCGGAAAAAATATTAAAGAAAATTCTATTCGAAATATTCCGAATTTCGGAGCAAATTCAATAGTTTAAATAGCTGTAACAACTAAAATATTGATCGTACGAAAAAAAGTCAAAGATCTTAAAATGTTTGTTTAATTACTTAGTTCCGGAAAAAATATTTAAAAAAATTATTTTTGTTCGAATATATAAGTTATTAATGAAAAAAATGTGTAAATGATTGAACAACCGACTCGTTGACTCAATTATACATATTCAGTCCACGATCGACTTTTCTAAACAGCTGTGCTCGACATATTCACAGTAAAGGGATTTCCCCCAATAATTTTCATAAAAGTTACCCCGGGGATTCGCAGTGCATACATAAGCGCAGCATGTGCACCGATTCTTTATAACGCTTATTTTTCCCGAAATCAGGAGACTTTGTATTATTGACCACTTTTCACGACGAAGGCTGACAGATTTCGAGCTATTTTTACTAATTTCAAACAATGTCATTGATTTCGCAGAATATCAATAAATGATTTGTTTCTTCTTGATATTGATATAATAACCACGTATATTGGTCAAATGATTTCCTGATAGAATAGTCCTTCTTTTTTATCTTATTGCCTGTATAACCGGCATATGGCCGAATCTATCTCAAATCGAACAGCCTTGCACAGTGACCATCGCCAATCCTTTTTCTCTTCCTGACTCTGGACCTTTTTTTTTTTACATTCTTTATGCAATTCTACGTTATGCAATTTTAAGGGACACGTGTCTCGGAGTTTTGCTTAGAAATGATTATTTTCGCGTAGACGCGCCACAAGTATTTTAATTTCAATAAGACAACGTAGATGCGAAATATGAAGTAAATTTTTAAACAGCTGCCATTCAGCGCCAAATTATTCGATCGAAACGGTTTTTTTTCAAAATGTGCGCAATTTCATATGTTTTCGATAGCTTTTTTGATCGGCTGAAAATGTTTAATATTTAAGTTTAAAATTTTTTTACTTTTTTCACTCTTTAGTAAATGTCCCCGTCAATTCTGAATATTTTCAGCCGATCAAAAAAGCTATCGAAAGCTTATAAATTTACGCACATTTTGAAAAAAAAACCGTTCAAATCGAATAATTTGGCGCTGAATGGCAGCTGTTTAAAAATTTATTTCATATTTTGCGTATACGTTGTCTGATTGAAATTAAAATACTTGATGGCGCGTCTACGCGGAAATAATCATTTCTAAGCAACACCCCGGACACGTGTCCCTTAAAACTGCACAAAGAATGTAAAAAAAAAAAAGATCCGGAGTCGATTGGCGATGGTCACTGTGCAAGGCTGATGGATTTGAGATGGATTCGGCCATGTAATAAATAGGTATAAAAGGAGACAATTTTCCATGAACACACATATCTGGTTAGTGCCTGACCGAGACCACTTTTTAATTACTAATTCAGATATACGCTTTATTAACTCGCTGTTCTAATTAATCGTTTACTTATTGACTGTTGCGATTTCATTATTTGAACAGAGTATGGCGGACGAAACTTCACAGCTAGCGGCGGAGTGGGAGAAAGTGAAGCAGTACAGAGAGAGGTTAGAGGAGGAGATGAAAGAAATAAAACGATTGAAAGAGGAGCTTATAGAAAAAGTAAAGGTAGCAGATACAGACATCAACAGAGTAAAGATAACGGGCGTAGCGACAGACAAGACAGCAGACAAAGAAAGGCAAGAGCCATCAATAAAAAAAAAAAAAAACAGAGAAACGTCTGTGGAGAACGGAAGAGAGCAAACCTCAGTGGACAGAGGGAGAGAAATAACGGCAGTGGAGAGGACAGAGGTAAATAAAGCAAACTTTTGGCAAGAAATGTTTTTTTATCACAATTTCAGCGAAATTTTTAATATACCAAAGAAGAATTACTATCACAAACATTAAATTTGCTTGTTCTATGATTCGATTCAAGGTGTAAATATTTTGTAACAATTGTTAGTAGATTCGTGATTCTACGTGATATTTGAAATTCTTCGGATTTTATCAAGTTCATCGATTTCATATGAAATGTCCCAACACTTCTTGAGACATCAGAAATTGTTGACTGAAAGAAATTTTCTTAATATACCTATTAAAATTAAAAATAAAATCATACTCAGTGATAATTATGTTGACATTACTAAATGATATGCGTGTAAGGTGTTTCAAACTAAGATGTTTAAAACAAAATAAAAATATTTTTTCTTTTGGGTTCATAACTTTCAACACATTTTTGGAGAGAATTCAATTTCCTATATGAGAAGGTGCTAGTCAAAATTATATAAAAAATTTTTTACTGCATTTTCCAACGACAAATGAGAAAAAAATAATTTGTACGTGTATTTTCAATGGGAAAGAACACCTCTCAAGTACCAGCTCAATTTTGAAGATATCGCGCTGAAATCTTAGAAAAATTTTCATTAGGTACATCTCATGGTAACTTTTGAGACGATAAGACCTATAATAAATTTTTTTTTTTTTTTTTGAAACACCCTAGTATATGTATACTCAAAGAAGTGTATGGAAACTCTATGTGGGATCAAAGTTTTTTATATAATTATTGTGTGCCTTAGATATAACTGGTCTACTCGTCGTCGGTGGGATCATGACGGACGACGTGGCGGCGGCAGCCGTGGTGGGAGGGGTGGTCGCGGAAATATCTATATTTTCAATGCTTAATTTTAGAATACAGATTTTTAATAAAGTTCGATGAAGCCTGTTAACAATGTCAAGATTATTAAGTTTCAATCATTCCACCTCTTTTTCTTTTTAACTTTTTAATAGAAATAACCACACTATAACTATCGTATTCACATGTAGTATCGATGTGTATTTATATGTATTGCGACGGTGGTTTCGATTTTCAGATGGTTGATCTAAAAATCGTGCCCTTCGGCGATTGCTTCAATTAATCAAAAAATACAAGAAAAATTAATTCGTTGGGCGCCAGACGTTTTCACGTCACTCGAAATACAAAATACACTAAAGAATTAGAGTTTACGGCGGAAATTGCCAGATAGCTCAGAACTATACTCGACTAAAGAAGGTAGAGTGGCTGGATTCACCAAATAATTACGCAACCAGGAATATTTAACACAGCAAGACCAATTTATTATTATTTTCGGGACAAGCATAAAATAATCAGTATCAATGCGGGAATATGTTTAATTAACAAACCATAAATCATAGAAGAAGCTATACGGTACAAAATATAATTCAGAAAAAGTCAAGTCAATTTCGGGAAAGAAACAAATCGTGTACGAGAACTAGATTCTTGAAAAATACAACCAAATATAACAGAATTCGTAGCAGCTCAGCTCAATACAATATTAAATTTGAATTTACGGGAATTAGACTAATTTTAGCCTGAGGATCAAATTAATTCCTCGCTAGAAAAACTCTAAATTATACAAAAATTGCGACTAAGAATCGATCTTAACTAATAAATTACAAACTAAATAACAAATGCTTGCTTCTACGTTCGCTAGCTCCGGAAATTACTCTCGACAGATCAATCGATATCAGAAAAACTATTTCATGTAGAACTTAGCTAAAGATACTAAATCACAGTTATAAGCATTTTAATGTTTAAACAATTATTAGAAGAGATTTCGGGAGATTTCGGTCAAAAAGTCAATAAATAAATCATAAGTCGTAAATGGTAAGTGATACAAAAAAGATTATTTCACAAAAAACACAATTTCACAATTTCACTTAAATCGACAAAAAACAAATTGATGAATCAACGACGGGAAAAAATAGGATTAACAGATTAAAATTAACAATAATATTAATTATGTACATATGTATCTATATTGTTACCAAATAATTACTGGCGTTTAGTAAAAGGATACTCCGATTCCATTTAATAAGATAAAATTTTTAATATTTTAAATAGGACGCTACCCAGTAGCGATTCTGTAAGATGTATTAACAAATTATAGTTATCATAATTTTAAGTTAGTTATCCAAAAGGTAATTCCGATCATAAGTCATAGATACACGCACAGTCAAGCATTTGGCGAGTAATAATTAAAGTTTGGGTCGAACTAGCTATTTAACAACAGTCGACCGAGCCACTACGAAGTCATCATGTCACCGACTGAATTTGCTGACACATTGGGTCTCTGTCGGAAGTCATTTATTTCTCTTCTGAACATTGTTAGATTCTGCGTAAACCTGGAAATTAAAGACACGCAAGCATTACGTCAATATAAATTTTTTGTGAAAGATATAACTTTACACTTTCAGACCAGAATACAACAATTTCTACACAACTTGTGATATCTTATTTATATGCAGTGAACTTTAGATATTGTTGAAAAATATTTGATCAACTTGGACTTACATCAAGTATGAATAAAATCATCTCAAAATCTAATTGAATATTGAAAATCGAATGATTTACCTGTCTCTGTCTTTGGTGAGTAAATTCCGCTCGAACCATCCATCAAGTTTTCGAACCACTACGCCATGATTCTTGATTTCTTCGATTCTTCAACAATTGATTATATTGTTGATAAAGCCATTTTTTTGGAGTTTGCGTCTATATTCGAATAATTGTTTAAGGAAAGCTGTTAAAATTGTTTCGCTTCGGGGAGACCTTTTGATAACTATACAGAGTGTTTTTTCAGAGGCGCTACGGTAACTCCGGTAGCGGACCTAACGCCTAAACGCGCGACGAGGTGGGTGTACCTAAGTGGGTAACTAAGTTCGCAAAATTATCGGCGTCACGCTTGTTTCACCGCTCGACTATTTCGTAGGTAATAGTAGATACCTTCTAGGTTCGATCCATGTGATCATGAGCTGTGGAGTTCAATACTTCAATGGCGCTAGCCAAGGGCGCGCTTGGCCGTGCTCTTGGCTATAGTACGTCAAACGTATGATATTGTTAGTAAAAATACTTGTCACACGTGCGAAATATTCTTCGTGCACCTAATACTCGGTACAGAGTGGATCGCAGCTGACTGGCGTTTCGATGGATGAATAAGTCAGACCACTTTTCATAAATACTAGTGCATCTGTGAAAACATAACCCGAAAACCGCATCGAGTGTCACACAATAATTCACATCTCAATGAAGTAGACGTTTTCATGTTGTTAGTGCAGATGCACTCGTATTTAAATAAAAAATAGTTTTCCTTAAATATTCGCCGAAACGCTAATCAGCTGCGATCCACTATTTACTGAGTATTCGGCGCACCAAGAACATTTCGCATGTGTGACAATTATTTTTACTAACAATATCAAACGTTTAACGTACTATAGCTAAAAGCACGGCCGAGCGCGCCCTTGGACGGCGCCATTAAAGTATTGAACTCCACAGATCATGATCACATGGAACGAACTTAGAAGGTATCTACTATTACCTACAAAATAGTTGAGCGGTGAAACAAGCGTGACGCCGATGATTTCGCGAAACTGTGTTACCCACCTAGGTACACCCACCTCGTCTCGCGTTTAGGCGTTAGGTCCGCTACCGGAGTTACCGTAGCGCCTCTGAAAAAACACCCTGTATACAAAAATCACATTATAACATTACGTTATCTTTCATTGTTATAAGCTATTATAGTTATGAACACATTATCTAAGCTCACAAAAAATTAAAACTTTGAAAAATGTGATTAAACATTTTTTTCATCGAATTATATTATGATTATTATTAGTGTTTTTATTCAAGAAAATGGCATTGAAAAACATTTCTTCTTTCTAGTTCTTGGGGCAATTTGTTTAAGAAAAATTTATAAATAAATAGAGTAGTTACACATTGTTCAAAATTTTTATTTTGTCATTTTATTCGTTAGAAAATATTATGATTTAAGATATCTATGATGTTTGATGGTTATAATCAATTTTGTCATTTTTCGGTTGTTCAAACAATATATTAAGAAATTATTATTAGTTTTAAAATAACCGTTTACAATTCTTTACCAGATGAAATTTTTTTTGTTTTTTTGATAAGTAAATTATCTATTACGTAACCAATTTGTTACACAGAATCACTGAAAATATTTAGAATTTTTTTGTAAATTCTAAACAAAAATAACGGAAACAAACATGTATGTAAAAAATTCAAAATGTGAAACAAAAATCCAACCAAGGACATTTGCTATTACAGCAAATTAATCAAAAAAAAATTATCACATTTTGACATACATGGTTGTTTTTATAATTTTGTTAGAATCTAAAGAAAATTTTTAATATATTCGGTGATTGCTTATAACAAATTGTTTACTTAATAAACAATTAAATTATAAATAAAAAAAAAATAATAATTACCCAGTACAGAATTGTAAACGATTAATTTAAAATTAATAATAATTTATTAATATATCGTTTGAACAACCCAAAAATTATAAACGAATGAAATGCCAAAATAAAAATTTTGAAAAACATATTAAACTACTCCATTTGTTTATAAGTTAAAAAAAAAAAATTGCCCCGAGAATTAAAAAAAGGAAATGTTTTTCAATGCCATTTTTGTAAATAAAAACAGTAGTCTAATAATATAATTCGAATAAAAGCAAAACAATTCATCGTAATCTTCCTTAAACAATTATTTGAATATAGACGAAAATTCTCAAAAAATGGCTTGATTAACAATATATTCAATTGTAGAAAAATCGTCAAGAAATCTCTTTCTCGATGGAGTTTTATTTTTTCGAGTGTCAAAATAATACCATAATTGTTGGAATTCTTAAATTAATATTTAACAGCATCAAAATCTTTTTTTGGTATGTTTTACGATCGATATCGTGGTAGCGTAACACCAGTGCACGTTCGCCGCGCGGAGCTCTATACTTTCAACATTAAAATAAATTTTTTCCTCTTCAAGAATTTTTTTCCAAGTCAACGCTATCGCTCCGAGTTTTTGATCTATCAGCAAAAAACTTGACCCCTTCTTTTCCGAATCTTATTTTGTTTGTAATTATTGTAATTGTTTATGGGTGGGTTTGAAGCCTTCGCCTTGACCTTCGTGAATTTGCTAGACGTCGTCCTGAATCAAATGAGCCTCTGATCATATTATAATTCACTGTATCTTGAATTTTCACGTATTTTAAGCTATTTTGTTTTCATGATTTTTTAGATTGAAGAATACAACGAAACACGATTTTTTTTCATTTTGATATTTTACGATCAAGAAAAATGCCCTTTTTTGGAAATTTATATCTCTGAAAATATGGATTTTATGAAAAAACTGCAGGAGCACTTTTAGTCGGGGAAGGATGGATATTTATAAAAAAAACCAGGTGAAAAAAAGTGAATATTGACATATTTTTTTATAAACAATTGTATTTGTTTAAAACAAAAAACATGTGCTCAAGTCGCTAGAATTCTGAAGAAATATATGATGTAGTCCCAAATCTCCCAGAACATCCAGTATTTCTTTTTTTCAGTTTTTTCTGGAAAGTTCACTTCCAATAAATTTATTTTATAAACAAGGGTGTATGATCTTATTGCCAGGCCAAAATGCTCTGCCAAATGCTATGCAGGCTTTTGCTCTGCCAAAATTTGTAACTCATGAAATATACATTTTTTGGAACAAGTGAAAAAATAGTTTTTTGTTGAGAAGAGGGCAGTTATTATACAAAAATAATTTGAGTTGAAAAAGTTAATAATTATCTACTCTTTGTTATAAACAATTTTTGTTCTGTCGATTGAAATTCATGATGTTGTTGTAGAAAATTTTTTAAAAAATATCAAGGTAACAGAATTATCGGAAACATATACAGAAACTTCTTCGTTCGATTATATTTGTAAATTGCTGAATTATTGTTTGTCTTGTTCAACGTCGTGTTCTTGGTTGTGTTTGTTGGTTTTTTGTTCGTCCTTCCTCTGGAATTCTGCCCATTCTGTGGTGGCTAAAATGTTATCAAATATGTACTCCAAAGTCTTTAGTTCTAGTTTCATATTATTTATAAATAATAATTTATTTTTGTTACATACACGCATAATAGTGTTACATGCTCTTGGTTCAAAATTCAATAGATTGGGGAGGTAATAAAATCTGTATAAAAGTTATTGCTCTACACAATGATCTATAAATTCTTCATCTCACGAATAAATTCTACATCTAACATTACGGGAACTCGAAAGTATCATTCTTTCGTCCCAATTATCCTGATTCCCATAATGTTGGATGTAGAATTTACTCGTTAGATGAAGAATTTATAGATCATTGTGTAGAACAATAACTTTTATACAGATTTTATTACCTCCCCAATCTATTGAATTTTGAACCAAGAGCATGTAACACTATTATGCGTGTATGTAACAAAAATAAATTATTATTTATAAATAATATGAAACTAAAACTAAAGACTTTGGAGTACATATTTGATAACATTTCAGTCACCACAGAATGGGCAAAATTCCAGAGGAAGGACGAACAGAAAACCAACAACACAACCAAGAGCACGACGTCGAACAAGACAAACAATGGAATAATTCAGCAATTTACAAATATAATCGAACGAAGAAGTTTCTGTATATGTTTCCGATAATTCTAAGTTACCTTGATATTTTCAAAAAAAATTTCTATAACAACATCATGAATTTCAATAAACAAAAAAAAATTGTTTATAACAAATAAATGGAAAATTATTAACTTTTTTAACATTTTTCCATAAAATGCATATTTTCAGAGATATAAATTTCCAAACATAGGGCATTTTTCTTGAATTCAAAATTTTGAGTCACCAAAACTTTGTCAAAAAAAATTTTTGGAACTTTTTATACTTGGAAATAGGGGTTCCAAGGGCTCTCCTACGACATATCAAAATTTGACACGAATCGAAGATGAGGCTTTGTTTTATCGAAATAGTGTGGAATGTCTCAAATATGAGCATGAAACGTATTTGAATTCTATAAACTCCATAAAAGGTTTCTTAACATTTTTTGCTAAGCTCCATAGTTTCAGAGATAATCATCATAGAACTCGTAATAACGTGATTCCACCATGTTTCATCTTATAAAACTCAGTTGTAAGAATTAAAAAAATCAATCTACGGTTAACAGATAATGTTCATCATATAATTAAAGCCTCATAGCGATTTAGACTGCCTGTGATTGCCCAGGAAAAATTAAATGAGCACTGAACGGTCAAAAAACAATTTTTGTGTATTAATTGAATAGGAAAAATTGAGACTCAATGCGCGACCTCTTGGAATTATCCAACTGCACCCGGACCCAAGTTTTCACAGGATCATTATTAGGTCAAATACTCGCGTTTGAAGTTGTTTCGGACGAAATAAAAAATCAATTTTTTTTCTGGCTAGGCCTAATATAGTATGCATATGAAGGGTCCACCGGAAAAAGGGGGAATGTCAATTTTTCAACTTTTTGAGTAAGAAATGATTTTTTGTAGTGTGAAGAGTTCTTTATATGCTGGTAGTATCAGATTTTGGATTCGATCATTTTTTTGGTTCTTACAGCAGCCTTTAAAAAAAACAGTATACACAAGAAAAAGGGGGAAGGTCCAAAGAAATTTTTTGATAAAAAAAGTTACGTAAAATTAACATACATGCAATCTAGTTATTGAACAATCGCTACATTACCTTAACATTTTCAATTATAATTTTGTAAAGAAAAAGCGAAAACGTTTTTTTCTCAGCTTCCTGAATTATCGAAAGTGAAAAAAATAAAGCAGTCAGATTTAGAAGACGATGATACTGCATTTCCTGAAACTATTAAAAAAGAAGACCGTGAAAAAAAAAAAATTTTTTCAATTTTTTTGTCAACATTCCCCCTTTTTTCCCTCTAAGTTACTGATTTTGTTTCGTTTTTTGATTATTAAATGTATCATTATTTATTGAATGTTGAAGATTATTTATGAATGTTGTTTAGGATTAAATTGTCTATGAAAATGTAAATATTTTTTTTTCCCGACTTTGATTGAGTAATATAATAGATTTAACATGTTATTTTCAATTTCTGAGAAATAAGAAATTTTGACATTCCCCCTTTTTCCCGTGGTCCCTTCGTATAGTAAATATATATAGTCACAGATATGAAATTTTAAAAATCCATGGCATTATCAGATGCCTCCCTCGATATCCTATAACTTTTGTCTGAAACATTTTTTTGTTCGACCTTATCTTCTAATGCTGTTTCTGAAATGGGACATCCTGTATATCATTTAGTCAATGTATCAAGCAAAATATGCTGAAGTTAGAAGGTATATTACGTTCTATTAAAAATTATATTGAACATTAAATGAAAATGTGTATTAGAGTTCACACTTCCTTACATAATTAAGTCGATATACAATTAGGAGAAAGTAGGGAATTCGGCCCTCCTAAAGAAATATTGATGCTATACAATACTCTGTACATCATGTTTCTCCTATTTAGACTGCATTGAGGATTGAAAAGGATTTCACTAGTGGCATATGGCAAATGTGACGAACAAAACAAATTTTAATTTAGTAAGATGTGAAATGGCCCTGTCCAAAAACAATTGAAAAATTTGATAGTCCACTTGTCGAATCTCATGTATGTACATACTATAGTATATTATTATTCCATAGAATTGTAATCTTAATATATTGTTGCATGATAAAATATTATATGTTACATTTTTTCAAATGTTTGTGGGGGCTATATTACCCCACATTCCCTCGTTGTCTAGGAAGGCTATATTACTCCGCTTTCCCCTGTATGAAATGAATAGTTATATTACAACTGGAATGCTATAGGAGCGTGTTGTCAGCAGAACAAAAATGTATTGTCTGCTGATTTTTGCGAACACAATCGTTGTAATATCATTTCCCGTAAAAAGTAATAGTGAAATTCTGTACCTTTAATATAAAATAAAAAAGTGATTCTTTATTCATAGTTTGCTTGAATAATTTATCATTGACAACTGGCTAAATATAATAATTCTTCAATTTAAATGATTTTCACTGGTCTATATTTATTGTGCCAGACCGTCGAATGAATATATGTATATTATTCAGACAACGCACAGAGTAATGGATCACCTCATATTGAATCGAAAAAATGTGTTGAGAAAATTTGAATATTTAGGAATAACGGGACTGATAATGTATGAGACTCGTATATGTATGACCAAAACAATTTCCGAATAAATCAGAGCTGCAATGTGCACGTTGTTGACATGGTCGATAAAGTGGAAAAAAACAGTGCGATTGCGAGTATATCAGATTTCTATAACTATCAACCTACGCTTACCCCCGGAGTCAGATCGCAGGCTACGCCAAACTGTAAATTTCAGTAGGTATTACAGATACCGCTTGCAACCCCAGGTCCATTCTAGGCCCACATTGTCGGCTCACAAATTAATCCAGGGTGAGCTGTCTTTATATTATTCAGTCAACGCCATTATTTAAAAAAGAAAACTCGAGGTGGCGGCGTGGCGCAAAGATACTTTACTAGAATATAGGATTGTGCATTTTTGTAACGACTCCTACTAGTATGAAATAAACTCATTCATATTGGTCAACGACGTGTTCTGTGTGCCATATTGTAGTATGTTATACAACCGAAAAATTTGTTTGATAATATCAGTGAACAGGATACAGTGAAAAAAATACTTTTTGGAATATTTTTGGTTGGATATCGAAATAAAGCCAAAATAGCTGCTTGCAACACTATACCCACTAAGGTCGTGATCCATCGTATTCGTGATTCCAATAATCATTGAATCATGTCCAAACGATCATACCCCAGTGGTTCAGAGAAAAGAAAAACAGCTGCTCACCAAAAGGAAGCTATTGGCAAATTGCCAAAACTAACGTCATTTTTTACACCTGAAACTCCTGCCGGTAGCAAACGAATTCATCCTTGAAACTCACCACTCCAACAAGACAATGAGAAAACATCGGAGCTCATTTCTGGCTCAGGAAATGGCGAGCACCGTGACGGAACTATATCAACAACTGATTTGATAAAACAAGTGCAACTTTCAACAGAAAACATTTCGCAAGATCCTGGTGATTATTGTGATGCAGTATTTACGGAACAATGTGAAACGTGAAATATGGATTCGCAAAGGGCCAACGTTCTTCCAGAATAAAGACTGCGACTTCTCAGAAGCTTCCAGGACTTACACTGAGTTTGATGGTAGAATGAAAACGAGGAACTTGCATAAGACGGTTTTTATTCACAGATTGAAAATTAATGAAAGTGTGGAAAGAAAATGTCTTCTCTATTCACCATTGAAAAGGTCTGTATTCTGTTATTCCTGCTGTCTTTTCAGCGCTTCTAATACAAGTTTTAGTTCTCCAAGTGGTTGCAATGATTGGAAGCACATTAACAACCTCATATTAGAGCATGAAAATAGTTTAGCTGACAGGCAATCTATGATGACTTACATCGCGCGACGCGAAATTATCGGCAGAGTGGATATGAACCTGCTTTCACAATATAAGACAGAGGTAAATTATTGGAAAAGCATATTGCAAAGGATTGTTGCAGTCATTAAATTTTTGGCATTAAGAGGACTTGCGTTTCGTGGTGATAATGAAACTTTTGGATGTCAAAATAACGGCAATTATTTGGGATGTATGGAATTACTAAGCGAATTTGACCCTTTTCTTGCGGATCATATAAAAAAGTACGGAAATCCTGGAAAAGGGAACACTTCATACTTATCAGAAAATATTTGCAATGAATTCATCGATATTATGGGACAGAAAGTTTTAATGAAAATTGTGAGTGAACTGAAAACAGCTAAGTATCATTTAATTAGCGTGGATTCTACGCCCGACCTCTCGCATGTTGATCAGCTGACTTTCATTGTTCGGTACGTAAAAGACGGAGTTCCTGTTGAGAGATTTTCACAATTCTTACCTATCAGAGAGCATAAAGCTGAATATTTAGCGGACACAGTTTTGAGGTTTCTGGAAAATTACAGCAGTTCAATAAAAGATTGTCGCGGTCAGAGTTACGATAATGCGTCAAATATGGCTGGAAAGTACTCGGGTTTACAAGTAAGAATTAAAGAGAGATGTGAATTTGCTATTTTTATACTATGTGCAGCACATTCCCTTAACTTGGTAGGCCTTCATACTGCTGGATGTGTTCCGGAGGCAACAAGCTTTTTTCAGCTAGTTCAAAAATCGTACAACTTTTCTTCGAGTTCTACCCATCGATGGAATATATTAACGGAATGTCTCGGTTCTAATAAAGTCATCAAATGCCTTTCCGAAACCAGGTGGTCGGCACGTACTGACGCTGTGGGTGCTTTGCATCGGAGTTACAAGGAAATTTTGGAAGCCTCACTATCGATTGCTAGAGATCAAGATTCGCGGCAGCGAATCGCCGCCAAATACTTTTCGGCCGGCGAGCGCCAGCTGAGAATCATTTACGCTAGCCAACTTTCATACCTGTAAACATCGCGTCATATCTTCGGAACCAGATTAAATTAGGAGCCGATATTTATGGGGCAAATTGTTCGAATCCAGATGAGTGTCCGAAAAAAAATTGGACGAAATCGGCCAAGAATTTCCGAAGTTATAGACCCCTAAAGTTGGCGAACAATCACAATCTTCTTCTTCTTCTTCTTCTTCTTCTCCGGACAAGTTTTTCGCAGACGCTTTCTGTGAACACCGATATCTCTCGAACCAATGCACCGATCGACTTGCAAGTTGGAAGGGAGATTCTCTCCATCGATATCTCGCTCCCTATTCATTTTGGCTAGAAATCGATCACGCAATTCAAAGATTGACTCCAATCAATATCCGAAGCGTAAGTTGCAACGTCACGGGTTGTCGATTTGACAAAATTCGACTTGGAAAATGTAGTATCTTGACATTAATCGGAATCAAGATTATTTTTATCATTATTATTATTGCTGCTATTGTTATTGTCATTGTTATTACTCTTCATCACCTTCGATGATATAAGACAAGTATTGGTTCTGGTCAAAAAGTGACTTTTGCTGATTTCAACCTTCTAGAATCCGAAAACAGGTTTTTAGAAAGATGTCGGTCTGTCTGTCGGCCTCTTCGACAAACTCGCGGTGATCTCGGAAACTGCTTGATGGAAAGAGGTGAAATTCACAGGACTTTACAACCAAATGATGGGCACGAAAAATTGCCATGTCTCGTTTAATTTCAACTTCCGATTCTACCAGAAATGAATCAATTTTCGCTGTTTCACTGACAAACCTATACTTTTTTCTGTGTATTGCGATTCTAAATGAGAGAATATATTCTTCTGAGTTGAGAATTTCACATATATAGGGCATTCCTTGCCAATGACACCAAATCAATTGTAGATATACCCAGATCGAATTAGTATGAATGGACTGTAAGAAATTGTTGTTTGTTAATATACCTATAGGGCGACCCTTCCCAATGACGAGAAGAAATTGTAAGTGTACCCAGATCGAATTTGGATTGAACGCACTGTATGAAATTGTTGTTTGTCAATATATTATAGGGCATTATTTTATGTAAAATTTTCAATTTTCATATCCATATCCAGATCCATATCTATATCTATACTCTATCTATATCAACCGCAACTTACAAAAAGTAGTGAAATACCCCGCAAAAACATTGTAAATGTAAAAAATACCGCCAAGTACAAAAAGAATGCCACTGGGAAAAAATACAAAAACCTATCAAATCAGGAAATAATGCCAAGCACCACAACCTTCTTGCAATTATACGTCGTAAAGTCGGACCTCACTGATTCGTGTAGAGATATCGAAAAATCATTCCAAGAGCTACATACTTGGCGGGCACATTCCTTTCTCCCACTCTGTTCCTGGCTTGAGTCTTATTAACATAAACAAAACTTGAGTGAAAGCGATTGAGTTACATTCTATTCATTGATAATGAATAAATATATATTGTATAGTATATTATTTGCATGAACAGGTTCAAAATTATTGATTCATAATCCCTTAATGTTCTGGCTTTCTCCAGTAATAGTTCTGAGTCTATTGACATCAGAGGCTTGCGAGCTCTGATATTTTATTGAGTGCATATTGTAGGTATACACCCTATGTTAACAGAGCTAGGTTTTATATGAACCTGCGTTGATGTTTTCAATCGGTTAGAATTGTGTACACTGATTTGAATGATTCGGAACAATCGAAATGATCTAGCTTGTCGCATTATATTGATAGATCAAGAATTTCTTTCATTTACCGCGACGGAAATCTTAATAATAATTCAAAATTACTTTCTCTTCAAATACAATTTTCAGTTTTTAATATCATATCTGATGTATTTGACGCGGTTATAATTGCCTCGCTAGGCAAACATATAAGGTCAAAATCAATAGTTGATATTAATTATATTCATTATACAAGTTCATAATTATTTTATCAGTGAAAAATATAAGAATCTCATGCGGGATAATTTCATACCTTTCATCGCTATTCCTACTTGATTATTAGGAGACTATGAGGCATTAACAATACAAATTATCGTTAATAATTAGTCAATTGTTGATTGCAAACACTATCCTCCCAGCGAACTGAAATGGATTGGGGAATCCTTTTTTTGAAGATTTCAGGTACCGAAATCTTCCAAAAAAAGGATTACCGAATCCATTTCGGTTCGCTGGGTCAGTAAATCCTGATACAGAGATAATAACGGCATTGAACCAACGCGAGTACAACCCCCATACGGAGTAGACTATCCTCTGAATGGGGGTAACACAATACAACATAATAACAACATAGGCACAGTGCATTCAGACCGAAAGATATTTGAAATTCTTCAACAGACAAATAATCAGTTGAGACTTGAATCGATGCAAATGATCTAGATTTCCAAGATAATAAAATTTTGAGAATGAATTACTTTTCACTAATAAATTCCATCCGAACACCTGTTTGCTCTGGCAGATGTAGGCTGAAAGAAGTATACTGAAAAAGGTGCGAATAACTGTAGCACAGTGGGAGAAAGGAATGTGCCCGCCAAGTATGTAGCTCTTGAAATGATTTTTCGATATCTCTACACGAATCAGTGAGGTCCGACTTTACGACGTATAATTGCAAGAAGGTTGTGGTGCTTGGCATTATTTCCTGATTTGATAGGTTTTTGTATTTTTTCGCAATGGCATTCTTTTTGTACTTGGCGGTATTTTTTACATTTACAATGTTTTTGCGGGGTATACTGATCAACCGGGAGAAACTCGAAACAAAGCCCTTGGTCTGACCAGAAAAATGGAAAAACTTGAAATGATTGTTCTTACAGAATTATGGAGTAACGTATTGGAAAGGATTAATAAAACAAGTCACAGCCTGCAAAAAGATTCTTGAACAATGGACGTTGCAACAAAATTATTCGCTTCCCTTGCTGACTTTATCGGTAATGTTAGAAACAATTTTGACCAGTACAAATCCTCTGCCAAACAAAAATTTCCGGACGCCGACTACAATGACCTCTCTCAAAGAACAAGAAGTAGAAGTTCGCGTATTACATTTTTTGAAGGACCGACGCAAACTGTGCAACTAACTGGCAGAGATACATTGAAAATGCAAACGTTTCTTCTGACAATTAACACCTTGATTACTCACTTGAAGCAACGATCAGATTCATACAAAGAAGTCAATCAACGTTTTGGATTTCTTTCTCGCTTGAAAAGTATTAGATCGGTCGAGTTGAAAAATAGTTGCAAAGAATTTGCTGCAATGTATCATAACGATGTTAGTGCAGAAGAACTGGAGTCTGAATGTCTTCATTTGGCGCAATATTTAAAAAACGTTGCAAACAGCGGAAATGAAGAAATAAATATTCCAGAATTATACTACCTCCTGCAAGCTGATAAAATTGAAGAAACATTTCCAATGCTGCAATAACATTGAGGATTTTCTTGGCGTTGATGGTAACCAATTGTAGTTGTGAACGCTCCATTTCGAAGTTAAGTCGAATCAAAAACGAGCTTCGCAGTACCATGCTTCAAGGAAGATTAAACAACTTGTCGTTGATGAGTATCGAAAGAGACGTTCTCGAAGAAATTGACTTCGAGGAAGTAATCGATGATTTTGCCCATCAAAAATCGAGAAAAAAACCACTTGTGTCAGTTTAAGTAATCTTTAATTTTTTGTTGTTTGTGTACTTGGCTTTTTAGTTATAAAAAAAAAAAATACACGATTTCTTAATGTTGTTTCATTCTTTTACAAGTATCAGTCACTTCCGTGAACGGGCAATGGGCCCCCAAAATCAAAAGTGCCAGGGGCCACTACATGGCTTAAGACGACGTTGCGTCCGGTAATTCAATTGTCATATTTTGTGAGTTGAGATTGAATCCTAAAAATCGGCAACAGGTGTTTGGTATCAAATCAGACTTATTGAAGTTGATCACTAAACCTAGATTTGAGAGTAATTCGCAAGTTGATTTGACATTTTATAAACATTCAAACTTGGTGTCACCCATAAGCAAAAAATCATCTAAATACACTATAGATGAGAAACCCTTGTTTCTGAAATGAGCCACTACTGGCTTTATAATTTTCGTAAATACGAATGGTGCTATACTTAAACTTTCGAATTGAAATCTCAAATATTTTCTACATGAAGAGTCAATAGAAATAACGTAATATGCGTCTTTTAGATCAATTTTTGCCATCAAAATACCTGCTGACATCATTCTAACAGAGGTCTTAAGGTCCTCGAGCTTAAAATGTTTTGTAACAATGAACTTGTTCAACTCTTTCAGTTTCAAAATGAGCCTACTGCTGCCATCAGGCTTAGGAATTAAAGATTCCCGAAATAAATTGACCTTTTGTGGGAGCACATAGAGTAATTGCACCCTTATCCAACAATTGTTGTGATTGACTTGTAATTTGAGTTTTTTCTATATTGGACCAAGATCTGTGAAATGGAGCTGTCTTTTGATAAACTGGCTTTGTAAAAGGAATTTTATAACCATGAATCCAAGACAACAATCTCATATCTGATGTGATTGGTCTCCATGCTTTCCCAAAATGACTGAATCTACCAGACAATTGACTTGCCAAGGTGACCCAGATAACAAAATGCATGCACAATGCGAGCGTATACGCTCTCACGCCATGCGGATCATCCGCACGGCGTGATCTCACAGTGCCGAGTCCGTGCGTCATCAATTGAGACGCATAACGCTCGCACGTCGTGAGTGTCGCATGCATGCCACGCATATGACAGGCACATCATGATGGTCGAATGAGGGTCGTCGGAATGGTATTTCAACTCTTATTTTACTTCTAGCTGATTAATAATTTATATTTTGTTTGTTCTATCGAAATCAGGTTTATTATATTTTGTCAAATAAATGAAAACAGTCATGTATGGAACATTTTTTATTAGATATGTATAAACTTTCTTATATAATATATTTTTATAGTTCAAACTTTAACAATAATCGTGTATATATATATATATATATATATATATATATATATATATATATATATATATATATATATATATATATATATATATTATGCATGAAATATAACAAAGCATATACCGTGTGTTTGTGCAGAGGCGCTACAGTATGTCCAGTAGCGGATGTACAGTCGCCCACCGCGTGGATACCCACGTTACGCAAATTTATCGGTATGGTATAGTAGATACAGTCTAAATTCGATCTACGTGATCATTAGCTGAAGCTAATACTTCAGTGCGCCGTTTGATGGAGCGCTTGGCCGTGCTCTTGGCTATAGCATGACAAAGATTGAATATTGTTAATGCAAACAATTATCACACATACAAAACGTTCTTCGTATGCCGAATATTTGGTACACAGAGGATCGCAGCTGACTGCCGTTTCGACGGATGAGTAAGCGAAACTATTTTTCATAAATACGAGTGCATCTCTAAGAACATAACCTGGAATCTGCATCAAGTGTCACACAATAATTCAGATCTGTGTGAAGTAGGTAGATGTACTCTTCACTTTTGCAGATGCACTCGTATTTATGAAGAGAAGTTTCACTTGCTCATCCGTCGGAACGCTAGTCAGCTGCGATCCTTCGTGTACCGAATATTCGGCGTACGAGGAACGTTTCGTAAGTATGATAATTGTTTTCAATAACAATATTCAACGTTTGTCATGCTATAGCCAAGAGCACGACCAAGCGCGCCATCAAACGGCGCACTGAAGTATTAGCTTCAGCTAATGATCACGTAGATCGAATTTAGTCTACATCTACTATACCATACCGATAAATTTGCGCAACGTGGGTACCCACGCGGTGGGCGACTATACATCCGCTACTGGACATACTGTAGCGCCTCTGCACAAACACACGGTATAACTTCAGGGTGATTCAGAATTTGCGATCAACATGTCATACGACCAAATCTTGTGAAAATTGAATAAATACAATTAAATCCGAACATTTTTTCAAATCCCAATAGTATAAAACTGTATTATTATTTTTCGGTCCCACGGAATCCCGAGTAACCATAAGTTTTGATTTGATATTATAGTAGTACTGTTTGGTGAAAGTTTCCTATTTGGTTAAAGCCGTAAAAATATTGGCCACAAATTCTGAATCACCCTGTTTGTGTTATCAATAAACCTAAACTTTAGCAACGATATTATAGATATGAAAATAATTTTGAGAGGTCTAATATACCGGGTATCTCATTTTAATTTTACACCTGATTTATCTCGAAAAATACTGTTCCGATAAAGTATTGAGTATAGTGAAACTTTTAGGATTCAAAAGGGGAAGGAACTTGGCGTTGTTGAATTTTTCAGTGAAGGCGCTTTTGAGGTGAGGGGAAGGTCAACTTTTTTTTTAACGAAAACCCATATTTTTAATAGCGTGATTTAGTTCTACTCATTAAATCAAACGACTTTTGTATGAAACATTTTGTTGTGAGACATCAATCTTTCATGATATTCAGCTGAATAACCAGAGATTTTTTAACATATTTTGAGGACATTTCACCTCTGAACTATCAAGTTTGGAGGAAAATTTCAAGAAATAAAAAGTGCGTAATTTTATTCCTCTTGGAGGATTCTTGGAGAATAATCGCAGAATTTTTTAGAACAATTTTTGATTTGTTTCACGCAATTGAAAAAAATGCAATAAAAAATTATTGAAAAAAATCCTGCAATTATTCTTCAAGAATTTTTGCATGAAATAACGCACGTTTTTTCTCCTGGAATTTTTCTCCAAACTTGATAGTTTAGAGGTGAAATGTCTTCAAAAATTGAAAAATCTCTGGCTGTTCAGCCGAATATCATGAAAAATTGGTGTCTCACAAAAAAATGTTTCATCAAAAGTCGTTTGATTTTTTAAGTAGAACCAAATCACGTAATTAAAAATATGGGTTTCTATTCAAAAAAACAAAGTCGACCTTCCCGCGACCTCAACGGCGCCTCCGCTAAAAAAATCCAACAATGCTAAGGTGTCTCCCCCTTTGAACCCTAAAAGTTTTACAATACTCAATACTTTATCAGAGCAGTATTTTTCGAGATAATCCAAGTGTGAGATTAAAATGGGACATCTGGTACATCTATCTTTGTGATATCAATTGTCAGTCTCATCATCTGCACTAAAGTCAACTTCGTCGATATCTTCGTTTTCTGAACTTAGATTCAGCATCTCCTCCAATCTTTTAATTTTACTCAAGAGCTGCTCCTGATTTCGATCATCTGCTTTTTCTGGTTCTATTGCCAGTGACTTCTTTATGGAATTGCGAAACCTTTGTTTCGTAGCGCGCAAGACTTCTTGCATTTCCATTTTAAATTCCGTCTTAGTATCAGGGCCCCTGAAGAGGGGACACTTCTTTGCTGCCACTGAAAGAAATAACGCGAGAGTATTTGCATCAGTTGCATATACAATAATTAAATTATCAAAACAATGTTCGATGACTTACAGTATAATATATTGGCAACCTTTGTGTCACCAAATTTCGCACTAGTTTTGCAGCCTGGCCACGTGAACTGATTTATCAGCTTATCCGTCATTACTTGTTTTAAGCCACGGTTCAAGAAGTCCCGCACTCTAGATCCACCTAGGCTACACAAATGTACATACTGGAAAAAAAAATCAAATTATTTATCATCGGAGAAAAAAGATGTGATGATAACATAATATTTTAATTACCAGATTCGTGTAAACTGAAATAGTCAGGATGTTCTTACTAGTTTCTTACGAATACTTTTGTTGGACGCAGAATCAATTTCGCGAAATTGTTCTATGGTTTCAAGAGGAAAGCCTTCGAGAGGTTCGTACAAGTTTGTAGCAACTTGTTCGCCTATATTGCGTTGCCCGCATTCATCAACGATCACTTGTTGTTCTCTCAGTATATTTTGGATCTGCTGTTTTAATTCCTGATTCTGTTTTAAAATGTCTTCGTTCTGTTGTTGGATATCTTTATTCTGTTGTAAGATTTCCCTGCAATTATATAATATATGTTATGCTCAAATTAAATACAATTATAAAAGATATATGAATATTCGAATAGGTTGTATGAAACGGAAGGTATATTTGAACATGTGGAAATAGAGGCGACAAATTTGATTTATACGAGCAAGACAAATAAATTCAGCCACTATATTTATTAGGGAAAATACAGTTTGTATATATGGCTCACTTCAAGCTTGAGATCACTGGATTCAAGTTTACTTCAGAACGCTCTTCAACATTCTCCTCATATTCTTCATCTGAGTTTCTGCTATCGTCGCCCAGATTCTGCTCATTCGTCAATTCAATGGGTGATGAAAATGGAAAAATTTCATGCCAGTCGGCTTGTGGAATGAGGGATGCTGTGTCTTTTGCTGTCTTTAAGTTTGGTGTCCGTATTTTTGAGTATTCGGGTTGAGGTAATTCGCAAGTCAATGCTGTGTTTATTTCTTTTGTCGGGTTTGGTGTCTGTATTCTGGAGCAACTGGGATGAAGCAATTTGTTAGTCGCTTCTTTTCCGGTTTTTCTAAATGAAAGTTGAAAAAACGATCATTACTGTATACTAGATTCTATTTTTACATAATATTTCGATTAATAAATTTTGGGTTTGAGTCAAGGTTTTTCTTCAACACATGTTAATGTATTGAAGGATGAAATTGCAGTGATGTACACTATCTGGATGTTTCAACTATCTGAGCTGTTTGTGCATTGAGTCGTGCTAGCCGAATTTGAATCCACCCTCTCAAATAGACTGTGACATCAGAATTTTGAGACAAATGAGCTATTGCGCCGAAGGATTTAAATTCAGTGCATTCAATCCAACAAAAGAGCCACGTGACTATAGTTGAAAAGTATCTCAACATATTCTAATGCATAGACCGGTGTTACTAATTATCATACTGTACTTACGGTAGATGAGTTTCATTAATGTTCGTTGAAATCGATATGTTTCGTACTGGTATGTCAGGGATTAATTTTTCGATTGCTGCTGTTTCCGCAACTTTCTCTTCACTACTGGTTTTCTCGGATTTTTGAGGAATCTGTTTCATCATTGCACGTAGTCGTTGCAGTTCGTTTCGGACAATAATTTCTTTCTTGCAGGACCTTTGACGACGTGGGGCTTCATCAGAAGACGTAGTCAATAGAGTCTTCGGTGTTTTAATTACTCTTCCTCTTTTTGACACCCTACTTTCTCTCTTTGAATGTGGCCTCATATTGTCCTGGTTCATGTTTCTAAAATGTTATTAGAAATAGCAATTGCATATACTGTCCACTTAACTCAAATATTTTTTTTTATTGTCACACAGAGAAGTATAGATTTGAATTTCATGTAATAGTATCAAAAAGAAAACAAAATCGACTACGCGTATGTATGTAAAACTCGTAGGCCATTTGAATTGTGATGACAAAAATATTAAAAAAAAACTAGTAGACTCAGATTTGATTCGGCACAGTTAATGTTTCTAAGTGTACAGTCAATCAACGCAGTGTTAACCTCTTGCGGGAATACGAACTTCTCCTAATTGGTTATGCTAAAATTCGTTGATATTATTGATCGTATTTGTTTGTAAATTTAGTACTATTTCAGATAGCTACGAACAGGTAATAGCTCTTCATTTTACACACCTTCGTTTTGTAGAATACGTCTGATCGGTTTGTAGATTTTCTGATAGATCCATGTCTAATATTGAGGTATAATTAGTGGCGTTAGTAACGTGACGCAAATACATTCGTTTTCTATCACATTTTCTTCTTCTCCGACTCCAGAGCTCCACTTTGGCATTCTGTAACTCTTGTTTGCTATCTGATTTATTTCCACTGCCTGAACTCTGTCTGATAAATTCGTGCAATTGTACACTCCAACGGAAGAAGATAATAATCCAACGTCATAAACTTCAGATGTTGTTCGAAATTTTTGAACAATAAGGGAAATCTTTCCGTCAATTTGCACAATATTTTTTATGAGACAGACTGTCGAATCCTTTAGAATGCAGCAACTATCACGCGGAGTAGTGGCCAATGTTGATTTACCAATTTCCACTTTATGAAACTGTTCACAATGGCGGGCCATATTCTCTGGAAGAAGTCCATCTGCATGGTTTTGTGACACACGAATCCGATTGTTTTGTACTGGTGCCAAATTGAAATCATTTAGCTCGACGAGTCTCTTGTAAAATTGTTGGAGAGGAAGGTGCGGTTTTCGAATGAGTTTTCTAAACTCCGGGATATTGTTTTCATAACAAAATGCACTATATGTGTCCAAGCTGCCAAGTTCTTGAACATCTGCTACTACATGCTGCAGAGCATGAACATTATATGAGAGAAACTGCTCCCCGTATAATTCTCCACATAGAGTTACATACGTTTCAAGAGCTTCTTGACAGAAGCCATACAACTCTTGTGGTATCTCTGGCGAAGCGAGAAGACGAAAGACGCAGTGGAGAATCATGAAATGATCATAGTATTCGTCAGGAAGAACACCTTTGAACACAGCGGGAGCAGTATATAGTAGTAATTGCCTATATTCGCTAGCTTTGAAACTGTGAAACATTGTGATTTCATTAGGGCGACGATTGAAGTCAGAGGGACAGTAATTTTTTAGTAGTATCATTCTTGCATTGAGAACGTCTAGTTGTCTACCACTCAATCTTTGATGGCCAAACTTGCCATCAACGTGAGATGCTACTACTTTTTTACAGTTTCCCAGCGAACCTAAGTGCATGATCTCGTACGGAACACGGGTTACTAATCCAAGTAACGCAGACAATGGACTCCTGCCCTTATGGTGATCCTCGTCTGTCATATTGCGGTACTCTTCGTCGGTTCTCAGTGGGTGTCTGATACCATCAAAAACCATCGTTCCTGCGAATCTCGGGACAGTGCAACGATGACCTTCGACTTTGCACTTAGAACAGGCGTGTGCTGATGTGTGTCCATAATGGTTCAGAGCGAATGCTCTTGCAGGCGCATCAGCAATAAAGCATCGTACACTCAATGGAAGTTGTCTGTTTCCTAAAAGTATTCCACCTTGGTCACGTACCTCGACAATTTCTTGAATAAATTGATCAAAAAACTCGAACGGATTAGATGGTTTACGCTTGCCTCTAAAGACACCCACTATGATAGGTCTTTGATCAGGTATATTTACAATTCGGTACTGGTGTGGCCAAAACTGATCGTTACCCTTATTCAGCTGAGCACCGTCCGTACTAAAATCAATCTCTATGTGGTCCGGTAACATATTTTCTGGAAGATTTAGTAGCTTTTGAGTGATGGTGGATTTAAAACCGATGTGTAGATACTCTCCACCTGCGATTCGTTGAACAAATCTAGTAGCAACAACAGTCGGAGTCTGTAGTAGCGTTCTTATGTCCTTTGGAAGATCAACCAAGTTAAAGGGGAACTCTCTCAGCGTTTTTAGTAATAAATTGCCTTGATTATGCTTCAAATTTGCTGCTAAAAAGGCATTTTTCAGAGCGCTCTTCTTCAAATGCCCGAGATCTAGTGGTAGCAGTTCACCCACATTATCTTCATCTGAATTTTCACCCGCTAAATTTTCCATAGGATTATCACCACGGTTTTCCACATCGTGTACCTCACCTACTTCGTTATTTTCTTCATTATTTTCTTCGATATTTTCTTCGTCATTTTGTTCGTTATTTTCTTCACTATCCTCATCGCTATCTTCCTCGTGAGAACTCTCGGAGGCTTCGTCATCGGAAGACTGTTCCTCTTCAGAACTTTGGTAATCGCCATCTGAAGCAGGAGTAGGAATTTCGATTGGTTCGTTCTCTGAGCTTCCATCTGAGCTAGATTCAAGGTCGTCATAGTCGTGATCCTGTATATCACCCTCGGTAAGATGCCTCTTGTTACTGGCTATAGATAAACGTCTTCTTTTATGTCTCAAACAGAGGTCAGAAACCCTTTTATTTTTATTGAACATTATTTCCGCGGTTCACGGTCTTCGTTCAGCAGGTGGGAACTTCCTTGAGAAACATTCAAAACATTATTTATGTATCAATGAGGGACATGTCGTTTGATCCTCCGAACATAGATACAATAATAAGGCCAGATGTCTTTCCGATAAATTATTCTTCAACATATTGCTTTTACTGCACATGATAGATTCCTAACGTAAATTCACTACCTCATAATCGATCTAATATTGAAGAAGAATGGATGATTAAAGTTGTACCCTAAGTATTTTATCGCTGCAGTTATGTTGTTTAATTGAATTGGAAAATTTCGAAGCAAAATCTAATAAGTACGAAAATCCCTGTTAACTGAAGTCAGAGATCTTTCCTACTCGAGAAATCTCTTTATTGACACCTAAATGATGTTGAAGAAACGTCAAAAATTTAAAGACCGGATTTGCATACAGGATCTGGTGGAATGGTCCATAAACAAAAATGAATAAATTTTAAATCAATGAATTTAAACAAAAAACGAAAAAAAACTCAGGCTCATTGGACAAAATGCCGTTAGCCTAGTACTCGGGAAGTGTCCCCCTTCAATATACCTTCGAGACCCATCGAGGTCCGTTATTAACATGTTTGAGGTTCCCCTAATTAGTATAATCATTTTTATCATATAAAATACAATATGGGGATCAATTAAAGCATGAAAACTAATTCTTTAGATCATAAAGTTTCCTAAAAAAATTGAATTAATGTTCTTCTTTTGAAAAAGTTGTTCAATAAGTGTTTAATAATAAATATAAATTTTGGAAAAATTTTATAACTTTTATTAACTCCAGAAAAAAGGAGTTTATTTTCTAAATTTGATGAAAGGTCATCTTTGTAGAGAATTTAATTCCTTACAAAAGCATAATAATACAAAGTGTTTTTATTGTATTTGTTAGATGTAATTGTTTATGAACAAAAAAATTTTTCAATTGAAAATTCTTATTTTTGCGAGCGTTAGCTGAAAAATGAAGATAGAGGGCTAAAATTTGGATATAATTTTTTTTGTGACCGACAACGTAATTTTCAAATGGAACCGAGAAAAAAAAATAGTCGTTTTTTTGGCACAGTCTAATATATATGATATATATACTTATACATATACATATAGGGAGTAATGAAAAAGTCAGGTTATGTCATTTATACATTTCATGTAGTATACTGGTATATATATATATATATATATATATATATATATATATATATATATATATATATATATATATATATATATATATATATATATATATATATATATATATATATATATATATATATATATATATATATATATATATATATATATATATATATATATATATATATATATATATATCAGGTGTGTACTTACCACAGAGTGACTGCTGACTTGTATAATATGTATGATTTTCACTATAATTAAAGTTTATTGCACTCTATATTATAAATATCGTTGGAAATCCGACGAGCGACAAGACACGTGTATACTGTGAATGGCGCGCGTCTTTGGCGGTAAGAGCCCTGAAGTGTGAGGACTGCGCGAGTCAAACTTCGGGGAGTCAAACGAGCGTCAGTCACAAAATTTCAAACGCGCTTTTCTATACAACTACATGTGATGCATTGATATCCATATACTTTTGGATAGCACACATTCACGTACATGAATGAGGCATTACACGCCAAATCAATCCATCTAAACTTATAATTATATTTTTATTCCAATTCCTAATTCAAGAAAAACAAAAATACTGTGACCTGTTAATTAAAGTTTCAAAAAATATTATTACATTGACACAATTGCGTTCAAACCGAACAATTTTGAAAACTCATTGAATTGTTATTTACGTATATTATATACAATAGTAATTGCACCCTCATACGACACTCACACTGTGCGTCGCATTTATTTCGCACGGCGTGAAGGCATAGGTGATGGCTGACTGCGGCTCAATGCGCTCGCACTTCGCTTCCATCACGTCGTGCCGGCAAAAATAAAGCATTTTCACCGACACGACGTGACTCTCACGCCGTGAGGGTACCGTGAGTCGCACGATTGTTATCTGGGGAGTTCTACTTCCGGGTTGGCTTGAACTATCTGTCTTGTCGTTGGTTCCGGTAGTGATGTTTGGGTTGATATCGCTTGTTGTTTGGTCGTTGTCCGTTTGACGTTGTACGCTGATTCTTGTAGAATTGATGTTTCATATTCTGACCGACTAACGGACTCTTGTAGTTTTTTGGCTGTGTCTTTTGACGCAGCTTAGTGATGACCTCCTTTCGCGAGCTTTAGAAGTTCGATCTAATGCCTTTGCAGATTTCATTCTGTCTTCCAAATCTGCACCAAAAAGCGTTTTGTCCAAACCGCCTGAAGTTAACGTTTCCTTGAAGGTGGCATGAACGTTTGGCAAAACGAGACTTCTCCGTATTAATGATTCAGAATGATGTATGTCAGCTAAAATCCGACCTGCGTCATTCAAATATTCTACCATCATGATATCTTGTGAATGAAGCGAAAGTGTTAATGCCTTCCCAATAGCTGTAAGCCCTGCTGCAATAGATTCTTGTTTAGTAGAGATTCGCTCATCTCTTAGACGGGAAGCGTCTGGAATAGACCCTTTCACTTCAACATTCAATATTGGTGGGTCGAAATAAGGGCAAATACTCGGAGATGGGTGTTTCATTAGAATTTCCTCTACGAATTTCTTTGGGAGTCCTTTTTTCATCACCTCCTCCCATCTGAGAGCAATTTCACTTTGAATTGCATCACCCACAACCTTGTCCGGATGAAATTTTTCACCCAGGATGCGTAGGATGTTGTCAGATAGTTTGGGCTCCTCTTGAACTGCTGGTGGTATTGGTTGAACCTCAACGTGTGGTTCTCCGTCAGATTCTACGGTTTGGATATCATTCAATTGAGGCCCAATCAAATTTCTCGCAGGAGATTCTGAAGTTCTTCCAGAGTGGTAAATACCCGATCCGGCCACGGATACGGGAATGTTTAAGGATGACCTAACAACGGATTCTGAGCGGAGATTGACGTATGATGGACCAGACCTCCGGCTTTCTTTATCCGCCAAAGGATTGTAAGACATAAAGGACTTGTCAATGGTCATGCTAAATGCCGAATAAATCTCAAATTGAGGTTTTTAGATTTTGACGATGGCAACTGACAGCTGACTCGCAGCTGACAGATATAGTTGTTTATGTAAAACAAATAATCTCGAATGATCATTGACAACTTTAGACCTCGACACCGAGTGAACAGTGAAGTCAATCGACATTGCCTCCTCCAAACTTTTGTTTTGTACAGTCGAAGAAGAAGAAAACTTTTGTTTTTGCGGCCATATTGGCTTCAGCGGAAAAGATCGATCTCGAACTATCCACAACAAAATTTTGGTCAACCTCAGACTATCTAGTCTCAGGTTATGGAATGTACATACATTACATCCATAATACCTGGAGGTAGAGCAAGATTATCAGCCCTTAATAATCTTTCTTTGAGATATATACCTCAAAGAATGCTTAGTACATACAATTGTATCTCAAGTGCACACTGTCGGACGGCGATGATGTCCCATGTCAATGATGACGTCTCTGCTTTTCTCGGTCTCTCCTTAGTTTCCTTCGCAATCTTCTTATTTTTCTCTCGATACGATCCTCGTCGTCCGAGACACTTTTTTGTATGGCATTTAACGCCAGTTATTTCGAAAAAACTGTGTGAAAAACAATCGCATGTTAAACGTCGCGGCACACAAAAGAAGAAATGAAGCTCGCCAGGCTGCACCGCAGCAGGCGGGAGAAAAAAGCTTTAAACAACATGACGTCAGTACCCAGATGGAGGCACTACGCAATTGATCATGAGGCAGAAACCCACCAGTGCAGAAACCCGAATACAATCGTGTGTTATTTGCAGCCGTAATGCATGTGTGATGATCGGATAGAGTTATATTAGTCATAATGTGACAGTGTGACGTAATAATCGTGATTTATTTTCAGCTATCAAATCCTAAGAAATATCTTCCAGAAAATGAAGTTTCCACGAAGGAGGTTTCTCATGAGTATTTTCGAATATCAAGCTGTGCGTATTTTTATTTCTCATTTCTATTTTTGCTTTAGGAAAACTATTCTTTATAGTTGATCACCACAAAAGTTTACTGGGATGGTTTCTGCATTGAGATCAAAACTACTCCAAAAGTATGATGGTACTTTCAAAGTTTTGAGCCCCACTCTGAAAAAAGATATGTATCAAATTTCCTCATAAAAACAATTATTATTCTGTTCTTGATCTTTATATTACAGAAACAGTCCCTGCAAGGCTATCAGCATCAAGATTAACATCCAAATCACGCTTGATTCAGAACAAATCCCAAATGTATTTTTTCTTGATTTGGAGTCTTGTCAAAGTTTTTGGCACAACCGCTAGCAAAGATGAGTATTGAAATTTCCATAGCAACTTATTATCCTCCCTAACCCATGTGATTATTTTACATAACCCAATTTCCAGAACCCAGGTTTCCAAGTTTCCAGGTCCAAGACTTATCGACAGAAACATTCACTGCGTGAAGGTCAGATTGCTCATACTCGACAAAATGAAGTCTATTTCAACCGAGTTGCCGAACTATGTATTCAAATTCTGCACGTTCAAATTATCTATATAATTCATTACGATTTATCGGAATTTCGAAATGTAGCATGCATCATAATGAAAAGAAAACAAAATCAAGAAGTAAAAAGTAAATAAAATGTGACTTCTACTCAAGTACTGTAATTAGACCTTTTCTTTAGAAACCCGACAAGCTTTAGATATATTGATGATAATATATGAAACTAGTCCTCTTAACATATGGTAATTAATAGCTCGGATTTTAAAAATATATAAGGGGCTTTCTATGCGAAGTCACCGAGCCTCTGACTCCGACCATTTTTAATTTGGCCGATTTTTTTTTCAATATTCAGTACCCATTTGAAGTAGCACTCATGATTTATTTCAGATTTTTAACTCAATCCATTCTCGACCTACGAATGTTCAGAAAATCGTACCTTCCAAAAGTTCAAACGCATATAACTTTAGAGAAAGGTATGGTATCGATAAAAATAACTACATGGATCTTTTCGTCTTGGAACGAATTCTGAGAGAAAAATATTGATAGAATTATTCGATATCGATTTCGAATCTTTTTACAATTTCAAACTGAAAAATCTTTTTTTTCATCCTGTATGTCCCTTTTGATTTTTTTGAAAGAAATCTCAAAAAAACTGTTGGAAATTTTACGAATTTTAAGCCCATTCCGATGGCGGTTATGTTTTTCCTCATATTTTTTGCATTATTATAAAGCCAAATAAAGATTTGTTTCATCATACCCTCATCGATCAAAAAAAAAAAAAAAATTTCAAAATAACTATTACTTATGTTGGAGGGATTCACAGTATGAAAACGAAAAAATGAAAGAAACATAAGGTATATTTTTAATCACAATATTATTCATTAATATACAGGATGAGGCATTTATAGTAACCAGGGGTGCGATTCTGTAACTCTAGCGCTAACTTAGAGCAAGCGTTAACTTTTTCAGTAGATCCTACGCCACTGCATTGCCCCACTGGTACCCGTACACCCCCGCGAGCGCCTATATGCTTTGTTTGGCACGGCAACTGTCTGCGGTCGCCACGTTTATTAACGTTGATAAACAATCGAACCCAAGAAAATCCCGGCTCTGTGATAACGCTAACTAGGGATCTTGCTCTATCAAATTGATTTTTTTAACGCGAGCCGTCACGCTGCTCTAAGAGAAAACGCTAACTTAACGCTTGCGTTAACTAACCTATGAATACAGACGCTACCGAAGATGATTTTTAAACGCACGCTTTTAACGATATTATACTCTAATAAACATATTCATTCATTTTTTATCGGATGAGTATGACTATCAATTCATAAATACGTATATATATATGATGGATTTTACACAAAGTTGACCAAAAGAAAACCTCGATGTTGCAAATTTTAAAAATTTTCAAATATGTTCTAACACCATCGGAATCGGCAACTTTTGTGTATACATATAACTTATATCTCTCTAACTTCTTTTGCCTTTGGTGTTCGAGCTGTTCAACCTCCGGACTTTTAACGCCGTTTAATCCCTCTCAACGGAAGTATCATGGCAAATGAAAGTTTTAGGGTGGTAATTTGTTGCATTTTTTACGTTCTTTTACCTCAGTCTTTGATCTTGTACGTAACTATCGTAGAACACCCCGAAAAATCCTATCCTACACTAAAAGTCAATTTCACTCCACATTATATCATTTAAAAGAAAATCTCTTATGATTTTTCTAAAATCTCTAAAAAATTACTATCTACTTACGTTAGTTTTCGAATGGGACAGCTTATCGTTTCGAAGCTATATTATCTTTGTTCTAAGGTGGAATCATCAATTTGCACATACGGGCAATTGAATTAATACCTTTTCTAGAATACGTACTTGATTATGCAGATTTCCACATGTGCCTATTTAAAAACGCATATAATATTACGGTGAAATGTAATCCGACGTACAAGTTGTTCCTTTTGCCTATTATCAAAGATTACAGCTTCGAAACGAAGAGCTGTCCGATTCAAAAACGAACGTAATTCTAAACGTATTCTTAACGTTCTTTCACCTTAGTCTATGATCGTGTACGTAACCATCATGGAACCCGAAATAAAAACAATTTAATACACTAAAAGCGGATTTTACTACAATTATGTCATTTTATAAAAAAATCTGATACGGTTTTTCGAAAGGATCGGGAAATTTCCTGTAGAATTACGTTCGTTTTTGAATCGGACAGCTCTTCGTTTCGAAGCTGTAATCTTTGATAATAGGCAAAAGGAACAACTTGTACGTCGGATTACATTTCACCGTAATATTATATGCGTTTTTAAATAGGCACATGTGGAAATCTGCATAATCAAGTACGTATTCTAGAAAAGGTATTAATTCAATTGCCCGTATGTGCAAATTGATGATTCCACCTTAGAACAAAGATAATATAGCTTCGAAACGATAAGCTGTCCCATTCGAAAACTAACGTAAGTAGATAGTAATTTTTTAGAGATTTTAGAAAAATCATAAGAGATTTTCTTTTAAATGATATAATGTGGAGTGAAATTGACTTTTAGTGTAGGATAGGATTTTTCGGGGTGTTCTACGATAGTTACGTACAAGATCAAAGACTGAGGTAAAAGAACGTAAAAAATGCAACAAATTACCACCCTAAAACTTTCATTTGCCATGATACTTCCGTTGAGAGGGATTAAACGGCGTTAAAAGTCCGGAGGTTGAACAGCTCGAACACCAAAGGCAAAAGAAGTTAGAGAGATATAAGTTATATGTATACACAAAAGTTGCCGATTCCGATGGTGTTAGAACATATTTGAAAATTTTTAAAATTTGCAACATCGAGGTTTTCTTTTGGTCAACTTTGTGTAAAATCCATCATATATATATACGTATTTATGAATTGATAGTCATACTCATCCGATAAAAAATGAATGAATATGTTTATTAGAGTATAATATCGTTAAAAGCGTGCGTTTAAAAATCATCTTCGGTAGCGTCTGTATTCATAGGTTAGTTAACGCAAGCGTTAAGTTAGCGTTTTCTCTTAGAGCAGCGTGACGGCTCGCGTTAAAAAAATCAATTTGATAGAGCAAGATCCCTAGTTAGCGTTATCACAGAGCCGGGATTTTCTTGGGTTCGATTGTTTATCAACGTTAATAAACGTGGCGACCGCAGACAGTTGCCGTGCCAAACAAAGCATATAGGCGCTCGCGGGGGTGTACGGGTACCAGTGGGGCAATGCAGTGGCGTAGGATCTACTGAAAAAGTTAACGCTTGCTCTAAGTTAGCGCTAGAGTTACAGAATCGCACCCCAGGGCAATTTTCTCCTTAACGAAACGAGATATGAAAAAATGTTCCAGATAATAGTTTCATGATTTCACCGGGGACACAAGATAGTATTTTTGAATTTTTTGCAAAGTCGAAGTACCAAGGTCATTTACAGGTCAACTTCGGTTTTTTAAATGAAAACATATTTTCTTTTGTAGTTTCGTGTCTTGCATGAAAAAAATAAGACACTTTTGTTTAAAACATTTTTTCTTTCGATTTCAATAAAAACGTTCTGCACGGAAAAATAAGAAACGTTTGTTTAAAACATTTATTTTTTTTAATTTCATCAAAAATATACCTCATAATTTTGTCGTTTTTTCGGTTTTATACTTTGAATCTCTCCAACATTAGTGATAGTTATTTTGACATTTTGTTTTTTGGGACAAATCGATGAGGGTACGATAAAACAAATCTTTATTCTGCTTTAAAATAATTTTAAAAAATAGAAAAAAGAATATAACCACGACCGGAATAGGCTCAAAATTCGTAGAATTTCCAATAGTTTTTTTGAGTTTTTTTTTCAAAAAAATCAAAAGGGACATACAGGATAAAAAAAAAAACGATTTTTCACTCGCCATTGCAAAAAGGCTCGAAATCGGTATCGAATAATTCTGTAAATATTTTTTTCTGAAAGTACGTTTCAAGACGACGAGATTAATGTAGTTTTTTTTATCAATATCTACCATACTTTTTTCCAAAATTATATGCGTTTAAACGTTCGAAAGGTAAGATTTTCTAAACATTCGTAGGTCGAGAATAGATTGAGTTAAAAATCTGAAATAAATCATGAGTGCTACTTCAAATGGGTACTAAAGATTGAAAAAAAATCGGCCAAATTAAAAATGGTCGAAGTCAGAGGCTCGGTGACTTCGCATGGAAAGCCCCATAAATATATTAAGTAAAACTTCGAATCGATTTCTCTCAGAACTATACTTTTGACGATTGAAAAATCTCCATGCGCTATAGCTTTTATCGCAGCTGTCTGGAATTTTCAGGGCATATTCTTGTCTACGAATGCTATAAATTTACGTCATGGTTTCGAAATTGAGGAAAAGTTACGAATTTTAGAACTAGTGAATGAAAAATAATTTTGGAGTTTTTTTTAAATCATCTAAAATAGAGTTTGAAATTGGAAGTAATGCAGCTATCTGTAAAAACTCACGTAGTTTTGTAGCTTGTGTATCCAAGAAAGTGACCCTGCGATACTAAGATGATCGAAAAATAATTGGTGCGCATGGTGGTTTTTGAATGAAGGCTACTTCCAATAGCATTATAAGCAATAACTATATGTACCATCTGTTTCAAATGACTTCAAATCTGGAATGAGTCTATGTTTTCAGATTGAAAACATGCCTGTAAATCGTGATTTGTAAATTGCAGCCCCTTAAGATTTAGTAAATGTCAGTATCTCCTACCCTTAACTGCAGTTAATTAACAGAAAATTAACATGCATGTTAAATGAATCAAAACTCGTACGTACCTGGTGATAGCGATGAAAAATACAATTATTATAAGAGCACACATCTATACACGAAGTGCTGGCCGGGAATAATGGATAGGTCGCATCGCGTTGAAATAGTTCTTACTTCAGAGTTCAATTCATCATGTTAGACATCCGCACCTATGTAAAGTTGGCCGGACAATTTCAACTTTTCCTAGTTTTTGTTTTCATAAATTATTTGTTTGTTGGTGACTGTTGGTGATTATTGGACTAGTGAAATCGTTTGTTGAATTGTATTTTTTTTTTATCAAAAATAAATGCTTTTAGCCCACAAGATTATACTTACGTGTATTGAGTAACGATTTTTTATGTTTGATATTGTTCGGAGAAATAGAAGATCTCGACCATCCACAATCGGACGGGTATCAAAAAATCGAGTTTCGGACGTAGAATATCGGTGATTTCTTTCAGAATTTTCGAAAGAAGTATTCTTTCTAGAATTGATATTATTTATATTAAAAAAACTGTTTGCTAAAAAATTTACTGTTTGGAAAAAATCACAAATAATCTTTCAATATACTACTACACATGTGAAAAAATTGAGTAAAAAGAAAATGTCGAGGTAAAACGTGGGCGATAATGGATGGAAAGCCCCACATATATATGTATAGGGGAGAGCGGGGCAAAGTGGCCACCTCGGATTTTTTTTCTGGAAAACGATGTTTTACAATTTATCGACGTTCCTCGAACCAAAAAGTTCGGTAAATCAGTCAAAATTGTTAATTTGAAACAAAAAAAATCAATATTTTCTATTTTCAATGCGATTTTTTTTTCCGAAATTTTTTGGCTAATTTTCAGCCGAAGTGGCCACTTTGCCCGACTGGCCACTTGGCCCCGCTCTCCCTTATATATAATTATATACGTCAACTATTCTGGCAGAACTACACCCGCTATCATCATCGTTATAAGGCTGTGATAATTCTTCTGCTCACAACATAATATGGAGATAGAGGGCATAGTGCGCCGTAAAATAGTGGTAGCGTGCCAACTAACTCAAATTCAAAACTTTAAACGTTGTGGATTTGAGCATGACAAGCGTGACTACATAACTATCATCTTCGAACAAGACATTTCATATAATCTCGATCAAGTTTTGGCCGCCTTTGGCAGGCTCGTTTGATCGTTCAATTTTGAGGGTAGAGAAATGAATATAAACAAATACCAAATATCTAGAGTGAAAGCCTTATTTTATTTTATGGATTCAAAAGAATAATTTTCTGTGAAATCATCTGATTGATTTGAAATTTGAGACTGTAATCTGGCCAACTTTTTACTCATTCATCCGTCACACAAGTATACCATTTAAAACTATGCCTAACGACAATTAGTGTTTTTCCTATTTTATATTGAAACTAAATTTACAGATAAAGTAAATAACTGAACAGGACTCTAAGTTGAATAAAAGATGGTAATTAATGACTCTAAATTAGTTATTCACAGAAGAAGTAAAGTATGAGAGAACAATCTTCGTAAATAGGTTGAATCGAATATTTCATTTGAGCGAAGCTAGTTGCAGGATTTGTTTTTGCTACAGGATCGAAGAGCGACACGAGTACTTATCTCGGCGAGGTGTTTGGTGTTAGAGATTGAAGCCTAGTAGATTGTCAGCTACGCTCTGACTCAAATGAAGTAGCGTGCGTGCTGATTAATATTCTACGTTCGTCGATAAAATCTTCTGATGTATCCTGAGTCGTCAGATCCTAACGATGGAATTAGATCCTGATATCTCCCCTGTATATAAAAATGACTCTCTCTGTAAACTTATGCACATCACGTACTGCACATTGGTGACCCACGCCAATGGCAGTCGGGCGCGTCAGAAAGCGGTCCACATTTCCCCGCCATAAGGCATCGAGCCAATCCCGGTCTATCCAAGGCCCGAACGAATCTCTACCTAGCATACATTGCATATAAGCACGGCCAAACGGCAGAAATGTATCATTCTTCGACTGGAGCCTGAACAGCCAACACGAAATAAAGACATGAACAACTCAAATAACGCTTTTGAATATCTCAAACCTTCCTGCCTACCTTGCCTCTGCTACCATGAGCTGAATTCTGATCCAGCACTCGCAGCTGCCCCATCGTCCTAACTAGCTGCCACTTGGACAAGGAACCGCTGCCGGATGCCGTCATAGAGCAGCTCCGGCTGGCCTACGCCTCTGAGCAGACCTGCTTGGCTGGGTTCAAACCGGTGGGGTACCAACTACCCCTTGAGGTACAGTACCTTCAGCGGGCTCGGGCTATTGACGGGCTCGGGCTAAAACGGGGTAGGGCAATTGTTCTCACCGACCGGCCACCTAGAGCCGCCTGTCTGGTTTCTTCGCCAGGGGAGCGTGCTAACGCCCCGCTGACGTCAGAGACTGCGAGAGCCCGACCGGTAGTCCCGCTAACCCCACGATTGACCCCACCTACTTCCGTACCACTGCCCGAAGCCACTTGGCCCGACCGGCCAACCACCGATACCAAAGTGGGACCAATCCTAAGAACCCCGCCGAAGGGATTCCGGGTCCGATCTTTGGTTACATATCCGCGGTCAATGTCCTTGATCGCGCCACTAGCGCCACGACGACAAGTGACCCGAACCCGACCGAGGCCAGACGGGCCTGACGAGAACCGCTAAAAACAACACCGCACCTCCCTCTCGCCTCTCTCTAACAGTACGCCGGTAAGAAAGTGGCGCCCACCGTGAGGCCTTCTCTCAGTTGAAGCTTGACAGCCTCAAGGAACGCACGCAGCTCATGCCGACGGATCCGACAACCATCAGAAAATCAGCACTAATAAGAGGGATACCAGTCGATCCACTATTACTTCTGGAAGTAACCAAACACCCAGTGGTGCCCAATCCCAGAAACGAAACGAAGAACGACACCATGCCTGACCACCACGAAACAAACGAGGACCCAACCCCTAACCAAGATGAGAACCAGCGGAATCACGTAAAACCTGACCACCTGGCTAACGGGGGTAACTCCCTACCAATCGCCTTCAGAGACTGGGAAACCTTGTCCCAAGCACTACGCAACGTGCTGTCACTGCTGCCTGATTTCTGGGGGAAGGACCACGAGGACCCTCAGAGGCTCATACAGAAGGGGGAAGAATATTTCACAGCCCTAAAGATCCCCGAGAGTCTACAGCTTTGCACCATTACCAAGGGTCTGAGAGGCGACGCCAGATAATGGTGAGGCTATTATAAAGGGTTGTACTGGGAGTGGAACAAATTCACAGAACCATTCTTGAACCGATATGACAGCCAGGCAGTACAGTCTCGCCTACATACACAACTGTTCTCGCAACGACAGGGGGAACGAGAACCTGTGAGGGTATTCTTGCAACAAAAATATCAGCTATACCAGTGAATCCGTAGAACGGAACCAAACGATGCCAAAGTAGCCGTCTTGATAGAACTCCTGTGCCCTCTGCTACGAATGGCCATCCACCCCATCAAACCACATGATTTCTCAGAACTACTCTCCCACGCCCTACAAGCCGAATACGATGACGAACCTCGACCAGCTCCCTGGCATTCCACATGAATTCCTATAGAGGGCCTGTCTCATTATGAGCGCCGTATTTAGTTCGCACTGCGTGGCGCTGGCATGCTTCCGTGCGCTCACCCAAAGCCTCCGCCGGCCGTGACAGGTTAACAAGCTGATGAAATTGTATTTCTTTTCGAGAGCGGCAGCTATCGCGCGGACCGCGCGAAATACTGCCACCGCCACGTAGCGGCTGGCGACATTGAAATACCAGCCAATGAGTTGAGTGCCTGCAGGGGGTTGCTCGGGAATTCGTGGACTTGCGCAATCGATTCTCAATTTTACGTTAACATTGTCGATACTTATATTTCTGCTGCTTAATGGTGCTGTGGTGGCTACTCTTTGCTAATTCTCATCCGCATAGCTTTAGTGCACTGTAGTCTTAGAGCATATAGACATGGAGGAAGCATAGCCGCTGAGAAACCGAGCCGAGCCGGCGAGAGAGAGAGGGTCGTAGAAGCAGTACATGCCTTCTCTTTCTATGGCAGTAGCGTACCTATCGTAAATGCGTACCCTGAACACTTTATTGATGTAGGTATGTACATAATTCGAATATGCATATGTACTAGATGCACTTTAAATGTGCGAGAGTGTTGAAATGAAAAGTAATTGATATAACAAGTTCGAATATTTGTATTCAATAGAATATAATTTATAAATGTTAAACTGAAATCTGAATGACACAACACTTTAATGGTATGATAAAATGATTGTGTATTTCTAACAAACGAAATTAAAATTTATTCAAAAGCGCAAACCGAAAACTCTAGTAACAGATCAAAACAAACAGGGCTTAGGCACCAGGCTCGTCATACTACGAGCGTGAGTGCTCGACTATCTGTAATGATGGAGGCCAATCAGAGCCTGCGAGACGAAGACGGCATGTACTGTCCCTCAGTCTGTCTCATGCTCGTTTCCCACTTATGATGCGGGGTATCCCTTGCTTCCTCCGTGTCTATATGCTCTAAGAATGTAGTCTGGCTGAACGAGGTGAAGGAGACGAAAAATTTTTAATCGAAACTGGTACTCAGAATCTTAAGATAATCATATCTCAGTTCTCCGTGCACCGATTCAATCGATGTTAGACTCAAATTCTGAGATAAAAATCAAACTACCATGGATATCGCGAGGCGAAGGAAACTATACCTATATATTTATTATTTCTCTTTTTTTTATTGTGATTAGCACGAGACTTTACCGAGTCTCTTGAATTGATCTGACAAGTCAAATTCAGAAACTCATCAAAATCAGTTGAATTGCTACCATCTCAAATTATTAATTCAGGACAGAAGACCGGGGCTAATTGCAGTTTCTTTAATTACTAACCATACGGATAGTTTTTATTGTTGAATAAGTTCATTGTGAATTTTGAAAAACGAGCGCGTCATTCGACATGAGCAAGACTAACGTTCCCTACATTATCGTTCGTGATGACAGTCGCGAGGGTAATTGCGGTTTGAGTCTCTTCTCTCCTACCAGCCTGCGCTTTCTCGTATATCGACGGGTCCTAATATAACAGCCTTATCTCACCATGCTAGTTAGAAAAGCGCTATTTCGCCGTGCTGGTTAGAAGAATGCCATCTTACCGTGTTGGTTAGAAAAACAGTATCTCGCCGTTTAGCCGTGTTAAAATAGCGAAATAGCGGGTTTCTAACCAGTACCGCGAGATAGCGCTGTTTCCTTAGGACCCGTCGATATGTTCGCCAATGTTCCGAATATAGTTTGAGTTAGCGGTCGATGAAAAGATGTTATTGAGGATTTGATACCTAATCATTGACATCATTTGTAGGAATTTTCAATTTACTTATCATAGCATCAAGCTGTACGGAAGAGAGCATTGATTCTATCTAGGGGAATATACCATCGACGGATTTTTGTGATTTTTTATACTTATAGTACAGAAAGGTCCAGACCCAAATAACAAATCCCCACAGCCATAGGGCTACATATCCAGAAGTTTTCGAAAAAATGTATTTTGAAAAATATAGAAAAATTACGAGCGCGGGATATATGCTGAAGTTGAAACACTTGACAAGGAGGCTCGTGGCTTACCGGATAGCGTACGAGTCTAGTATTCCGTAGTTCGCTGAATCGAGTCCCACTGATGTGCTTTTTTAACTTCCCGCAATGAAAATTGAAAATTTTCATAAAAAAGGGAAGTTATTGGTTTCGGTCCGATTTTCGAAAATCGAGTTTTCATCAGATATCGACGTTTTGAGGTCCTACGAAGCTATTCTGACTATTTTTGGATGGATGTCCGTATGTGTGTGAGTGTGTGTGTTGTGTGTGTGTGTGTGTGTGTGTGTGTGCGCGTGTAACAAATTTTTGTCGTACCATATCTTTAGAATAAATCGACCGATTGGAATGGTTCTTATGGCGATCGAATGGGTTTATCAAGACTTAGATCTGATTAGCTTTTGGAATCGATCGGTCGAGTAGTTTCAAAGTTATTCGAAGAATAGAAATTGAAGAAAAAAAGTCTTGTATATAGAAAACTAATTATACTTATAACCTTCTTTAATTTATTACAAACACAATAGTATCAATTAATTGTAACGTATTTAACACAGCGGGAAGTTTTCGGGTTGGCCCATAGGTCAACCGGTTTCCTGATTTTTTTTTCTTTGTCTCCAACTCATTTAACGTCTATACCCACACCACTTACATGAGAATGTTTATGATGAATGAATTTTTTTGTACAAGAATCAAAAATGTAATGTAAGAAATCTGTTTATTTTATACTTTTTCTTGATTCTAACTAACTTACACTACAAAAATAATCGTTACATATATGGTTACATGAGAAGAACTATAATGTAATAAAAATAGTAGATTGTGTATCATGGGCGGAAAGTAGGCAGTTCCCGCATCGAGTGTGAAGTTTTCAGCCTGAGCTGAGATCGAGTGCGGCAACACGAGTAGGAGGGTGAGGATTCGAGCACGAGCCGAAGACGAGTGCTCGAATCACCCGACTACGAGTGTAAATGCCGCACGAGTCGTGGCGAAGGCTAAAAATTTCACACGAGTAAGGAACTGCCTATCCGCCCACGACACACACGATATTTTTTGTCACACCTGCGAAGAAAGCACTTAGCACGATAAATATTATAGCTTATACATCGCTCACGTCCGATGGCGCCACTGAGGAAAGAACTTATACATCTTGGCGTCCGATGGCGCTACTGAGGATAAAGAGCTTATACATCGCTGGCGTCCGATGGCGTCACTGAGCGATTGAATTATTCTAAAGTGCGTATGCAAGAAAAGAGCACTAGTGCGCAAAATAGACCATTTACGATGTGCGCATGCGCCCAACATTCTCGCTCTAGTGCGCAAAGTACAGCATTCATGATGTACGCATGCGCCAACTTTCGAAGCAGGTGTGACAAAAAAATTATTTTCGTACTATAAGTTAGTTAGAATTGAGGAAAAATATAAAATAAGCAGATTTCTTACATTACATCTTTGATTATTGTACAACAAAGTTCATTTATCAGAAACATTCTCATGTAAGTGATGTGGGTATAGGCGTTAATAGAGTTGGAGACAAAAAAAAAAGTTCATCAGTGGGACTCGATCCAACGATCTACGGGATACCAGACTCGTGCGCTACACAGTGAGCCACGAGCCTCACTACCAAGTCGTTTAACTTCAGCATATATGGCTCGCTTGTAATTTTTCTACATTTTTCAAAAATTATTCTATTAAGAACTTCTAGATATCTAGCCCTATGCCTTCGGGGATTTGTTATCTGGGTCTGGCCTTTCTGTACTATGAGTATAAAAAATTACAAAACTCCGTCAACCCGATATTCCCCTAGTAAGAATAATTCTGAGATTGACCATATTAATTAATTGTAGGCATAATTGAAGAGGAACATATTTTCTGCCATTTTGTGGAAAACTATCGCGGAGGAATTAAAAATGATCATAAAGCTAATACGAGCAATTGAAGAGCAGTTATTAGATGTGCGGCAAATAGCCGAATTTATTTTCGTTAAGGTGGGTAATTGTGAAGTGGTCCAACTTTACTATTCCCTTCCAGCCAGAACATATTTTAGGCTTTATTCTAATTAGGAAATAGCGGATAGAAAATTATAGAATCCTATAATTAAGTATAGAGTAATGAAGTGCAATAAAGAAGCAATTTCTTGGTATAATCATAATTGAAAAATAATTACATTGCGGGTTAAATGATTATTATGGACTTCGTAAAAGCTCTGCAAAGCTCGGAAGCGCTGCGTTCCAGATTAGTCAATGGCACGATCTTGAAAAATATTTGAAAACTATAGCTGAATTGTCATGAATAATTCAATTGTCTGACGATTGCAGCAAATAACCCACATGTTGCTTAATTAATATTGTCAACTATGTAAAATAGATCAAAGTGGATTATAGATAACCGCAAACTTTTGTGAGTAACTGAAATTGAAGGATAGTAGTAACTTTCTTCTAGTTCGATAATGGAGTGAATGAATAATGCACAAAATTACTCGGCTCTTATACCACAATATATGTTTTTATTCAATTATATTCTTGTGGACACCTACTAGGTTTTACACAGGTATTCGCTTACGGACTAAGTTGTGTTCATGTTTTTTTTTTTTTTTTTTTTTTTTAAATACGTAATTTAATTAATAATACATCGTGTCTACGAGCTAACATTTAGTCTAAAGCTACTGTTCCTTATATTAATTGTATACTTATGTGCTTAGTTATCGACTGTGCTCAGTGCGGTCAAGGAGTCAACCAATTCGAACATCATACGAGTAGAAATACTGATGTGTGTTTAATATGTCAAAGTCCATACAAGCAATTAATTAATAAGCTGTATTATAATAATACTTTAGATACACATTTTCTTGAACCCGTTGAGCCTCCTGATTGCAAAACATACAACACGGTACTTTATAGGGACACATTCAAGAAAAATACAAAAAAATTTGATCAATATTCGTATGATTGATTTTTATTTGCTAATAGAATTAGTTGACTTCGTACCAGTCTTAATAGTCTTAACTTCAATGAATTGCCAATTTTATTGTGAATACTACCCTAATTTTCTTTCAGTATTCACATTCCAACTTTTGCAGTCCAGTTATTTATAAAACGTAGTAGGAACTTTGGTTTCGCTGGGCAATGTTTTAAAAGCAGTTTTCTCCATGCGAGAGTACAGCAATACTTTGAGCCAATTCCATATTCCACACTGTTACTTTTTTTTTTTTTTGATTATTCATTATTAATTACTATGAGAATTTCTGAGAAATTCAACAGTTTTTACGATCATTCGATTGCATCATATACATACAGCGTTGAATATAATTATTCCGAAAACTGCCACAAAACATTCGCCCGTGGATCTATCTTCCTTAGAAATATGACACTCACGAATACAATTCACATTCTTGATACTAATATGAATATTTTAATAACCTATTAATATATATATATATATATATATTTTTTTTTTTTTATTTTATTTTATTTTTTTTTTTTTCACGAAGAAAATACGCATGATTCCTACAATTTATTAATTTTTTTCGTTTTTCTTTCATATAACAAAATTTAATAACCGGAATATCTCTGTACAAACATTTTTTTTTTTGTTTTTGTTTTTTTTTTTTTCTTTATCAAAAGGACAACACACGTTTCAGTTTTCACAATCAAAATTTTGAATTTTGAATTTTCATTATATTATACAATTTTTAGAAACAAATTACCTTGTTCATTTTATTTTGTTTTCTTTTCTGTTTTTTGTTCCTTTTCTTTTTTTTCTCATCTTCCGTTCTTATAGTTTTCGTAAAGTAATTTCCTCAATGAGATTTTTTTTTTTTTGAATTTTATATTTAACCATGTAAATTTTCTTTCCATGAGTCTAGCTAGCTATTTTATAGCCGCAACATTTAAAGTATTATCATATCTATTATTTTATTATTTATTAGAATACCTTATTCATTACATATTTACACGCTACCTTCTTTGCGGTCTTATAATTGTATATTTATTAGTAGCTCTTGACAGCTTATCGTGTATGTATTAGCCCATTATCTCTAGAGTAAAATACCTTCATACATACTATTACAATATATATATATATACATATACATATATATATATATATATATATATATATATATATATATATATATATATATATATATATATATATATATATATATATATATATATATATATATATATATATATATATATATATATATATATATATGATGGATTCCACGCGGAGCGGACCAAAAAAAGACCTCGATGTCACGGATTTTTCTCATTTTTGGATGTGCTTTAGTACCCTCAGAATTAGCTACTTTTATGTATATAAGACATATGTAGCTGCTTCTGCCTTTGGTGTACGAGCTGTTTCAGTTTGTGATTTTTTACGCTCCTTGATGTCTTTGAAGGCCAATATCTCAGAAACGGTATGTCGAAGGAAGAAAGTAATGGGATAGTAATTTGTAGTATTTTTCACGCTCTTTCACCTCAGCTTATGATCTTGCCCGTGACTATATAGGAACATGTTGAAAAATCATTTTTTAGACCAAAACTCCATTTTTATTCACTTATGTCATTTTTGGGATTTTTTTCGTATTTTTTTTCGAAAAGCTCGGAAAATTTCTCATCGAAGCATGTTTGTTTCGGAATGGGACACGGCTTCGTTTGGAAGCTACAATTTTTGTTCGTTGGCGAAATGAACGACTCGTATGTATGTGTGTACATTAGGCTGGTACTTATTTGGGGCGCGGACGAATTTCTTAGCAGGCACCCGTCAAATCGGCTCCAAATAACTCAGAAACAGTAACTGAATTTTTTCAGATTTTTATCTCAACTCTAACCCCTCCCACCGAGAGGGTGGTCTTCCCCATTTAAAATACACGCGCTTCAGCAATATTCTCAGTATATATTTTATTGTAATAGTAATGATTGTCACAAAATCTGTAACTACGAGATTTTAGTGGGCATCGATCCTATACTATCTGGCGAAAAAATCGCATCATCATTCCAAGCAATCTAGACGAATTGCTCATCCTCTTAATCGGACTTTTCTTACAATTTAGTCAGATTGAGAGGGTGTACAATTTCACTAAATTGCCTGGTATGATAATGTGAATTTTTTTAAATGGTAAGATCAATGCCCACTGAAATCTCGCAGTCCAGATTTTTTTGACGATTATTTCTCTTACAATAAAATATCGACTGAGAGTATAGCTGAAACACTTGTATTTTCAATGAGAAAATCCACCCTCTCGGTGAAAGGGGTTAGAGTTGAGATAAGAATCTGAAAAAATTTAGTTACTGTTTCTGAGTTATTTGGAGCCGATTTGACGGGTGCCTGCTAAGAAATTCGTCCGCGCCCCAAATAAGTACCAGCCTAATGTACACACATATATACGAATCGTTCATTTCGCCAACGAACAAAGATTGTAGCTTCCAAACGAAGCCGTGTCCCATTCCGAAACAAACATGCTTCGATGGGAAATTTTCCGAGCTTTTCGAAAAAAAAATACGAAAAAAATCCCAAAAATGACATAAGTGGATAAAAATGGAGTTTTGGTCTAATAAATGATTTTTCAACATGTTCTTATATAGTCATGGGCAAGATCATAAACTGAGGTGAAAGAGCGTGAAAAATACTACAAATTACTACCCTATTACTTTTTTCCTTCGACATAGCGTTTCTGAGATATAGGCCTTCAAAGACATCAAGGAGCGTCAGAAATCAAAAACTGAAACAGCTCGTACACCAAAGGCAAAAGAAGCTACATATGTCTCATATACATAAAAGTAGCTAATTCTGAGGGTACTGAAGCACATCCAAAAATGAGAAAAATCCGTGACATCGAGGTCTTTTTTTGGTCCGCTCCGCGTGGAATCCATCATATATATAAATATATAATATACAGATATGAGTAATTCCACGTCAGGCGTGACAAATTTAGCCAAAAATATACCTCGATATTTCTAATTCTCTTGTAATTTTTTTTACACATTCTCTGGGTAAAATGAACATGAAAAACATTTTTATTTTTTCAACTTGAATAGTATTTCGAAGCTACAGAAGGTTTAATTTCCGAAAAAAATCGTCAAATATCGATATCGTGCTGTCCATTAAACATTAACATCTCCTGTTCCCTTCGTCATACAGACGTCCGCAAGAACTCATTTCAGTGCTGTCGAATTGCACTTTCATGTTATTAATTTCAAATTTATCAAATAAACAAAAATCCTGAAAAAAATACGAGCGTGTTCCTCGATTCCCTCTTTACAAAACCTGCAAGTCTCGAAATGGAGTTTCGGTGGAATCGATATTTAAAAAGCGGTTGATTCATGCGGGACGTCGCGCGTGGCCGTAGCTACGAGCGTTGACGCGGCAAGGCCCTGTTTGTACCTACCTATATACTTGAAATTCAACGTACGTGGCCACGCGCGACGTCCTGCATGAAACAACCGCTTTTTAAATACAGTTTCCATCGGAACTCTATTTCAAAATCAAAAGGATTTGTGAAAAATGAATCAAGGAACACGCTCGTATTTTTTTCAGAATTATTGAGGGTGTCCTCACCTCGAAAATCGTGCTTTAAAAATATAATTGTTCTTGACAAATGTAAAATTGTTTATTTGATAAATTTAAAATTAATAACATGAAAGTAAAATTTAAGAGCATTAAATTGAGTTCTTGCAGACGTCTGTAGGATAAAGGGAACCGTAAATATTAGCATTTGAAGGAGAGCGTGATTCCAATTATTGGTGGTTTTCTTCTTAAATTCAACCCCTGTAGCCTCCAGGCCATTTAAGTTAATATAAATGGTTTTTTTATTTTTATTTTACCCGGAGAATGTGTATAAAAAATTACGGCAATTTTCAAACACAAGCGGTCAAAAAAGTGTACCGTTTGACATAGAATGACTCATTTTAGTACATTTCGATATGAGTACGAAATGTGAGGCGTTTATAGGCAAGTGCGACGTCCCGGCACGAACCGTAGTCGAGGTGGAAGAGCAACTCGGCGCCATAGGCGCCGAGTCAGCTGGAGCCGAGACGGAGGTGAGTGCCGAAAACATCAGACGAGTCGAATCGCCTCATTTTGCACGAATGTCGAACAGTCTTTTTTATAACAAACGTATGAAAAAATCGCTTGCCGTAGGTCTGGGGCGGGCACATTTTGGTACTACGAGTATGACAAGAAAACCAGCTGACAAACGTGTAGCGCGAAGAGTGAAGCATACGACTCGTACCACAGACATCACGCTAACTTAGGTGATACAGAAATTGGTTCAGAGATGGCGCGGGTACATTGTGTAACAAGGAGGGGAAGTAGGTCTTTCAACGCTGAGCGTGAGTTTGCAATACGAGTCGTAGACGAGTCGAAGACGAGTATTGCGAATAGGGTCAGCGTAAAAGATCTACTGCCTCCATGGTGTACACGATGTTTGATATTACAGAAGCATGTTTTACATTGTATAGATGTATACAATTGTATGCTCGAGTCGGTACATAAAGTAGACGGACTACGTACAATAACAGGCACGGGCCGAAAGCTAACGCGCATGCGCGGAGTACGTATTCCGACAAATTTGAGTCCTAGGAGTTAAATCTGCGTTGATTTGTACAGTTCCGTCTCCCCACCACAGACTCCCTGCCGCTGTCACGCAAACGGCTACTTTAGGTACAGACCTGCACATTAATGGTTTGAACATGAACATAGCTGCGTCTGGAGTTTTGATTCGACTCTCGATCCAACTCGCACCACGGAGCAGTCGACAAACAGACACTTTTTTTCGCTCAACAATAGTTATACCGTTGTTTCCCGAGAAAAGCGTCTGCTTTTCGACTGCTCCGTGGTGCGAGTTGGATCGAGAGTCGAATCGAAACTCTGAGCGCAGCTATGTTCATGTTCAAACCATTAATGTGCAGGTCTGTACCGAAATCAAGCATGAAAAAATGCGCGAAACATGCTTGCGTTATTTGAATGGGTATAATGTGGACATTATTACACGCCATGCATAACATATGCCAGTATCGCACGCTAAATGTACACAGAACGTTGTGCGCACTCATGTTAACAGTAACTATGAAAACGGTGGAATAGTGCCAAAATGCGCACGCTTCAGAGTTACGAACAAGCGGCTTTTTCATGCATGCGTTATGAAAAGATATATATATATATATATATATATATATATATATATATATATATATATATATATATATATATATATATATATATATATATATATATATATATATATATATATATATATATATATATATATATATATATATATATATATATATACACATATATACATACATACATACATACATACATATATATATATATATATATATATATATATATATACCTATATATATACCTATATGTGTGTGTGTATGAATGCTAACGTCATCCTGCACAGATCGAATATTATGATGATTTCTTATTATTTACTTATCTCTAATCATCTCGGTCAATAATTCATAGCCTTAGCTTATACACCGACCAATGCATTATTTATTTAATGTCTTCAATCGAAGATAATTATACGTATATTCATACTCTATACTTTAGCCGGAGTATAAACTTGGATTTTGAAGCCCCCGCGTGAAACGCCGCAGTATAACAGTAACCGAGTAAATGATAACTAATCTCTGAAGCATAACGATGATAAATGTAATTCAAGACGTATACTTCGTGTATGGCAGAGTGATGCGGACTAGCATTAGAAAGAGAGGGAGGGAAAAAGATAGATTAGAGAGGGAAAGAGAGAGAGAGAGAGAGAGAGAGAGAGAGAGAGAGAGAGAGAGAGAGAGGGCTGTGGGGCTAGACAGAGGAAGAGTGAGAAAGAGAGAAAAACATAATCAAAAATTTTCCGTCCGATTTTCAATTAATAAATATCGATACAATAAGTGTATTGAGACAACCTTATATTCATTCTTAATATACTTTCAAAGTCATTATTGCGATTCATTTACTATAATAATTGTATTATCATTTTCTTCGAATATTTTTTCGTAATCTAAGAAGTCTTTATCAGAGTCAAGGTCCTGAACTGATAATTTTTTTTGTCTTTTCAACCTATTCGGTGAGCGGGAATATTCTATGCACTTGTATAGTTATTCCGGTTGAAAATCTGGTAATTTCGGTCTCATTCCCTCTGAAATCTCGAAAATCTTTTTTCCCGTTTTTCCAGAGACTAGACACACACCTTTCACAGTTTCACGAATGCTGCAGAATCAACTATCATCACACAATAATTAATTGCTGTTCAGTTGCCGAATAGACTTTCACACTATTCGATATTAAATCCTCAAAACGTCACATTGGGTATGGGTACGATCACAAGTCTTTTCTTTTCACGTACCCAATTCTATTATTATCATTATTATTTATTATTTTAAACATTCGTTCCTTAGCGGTTATTTATCACCTTGACGCGTAATCATTTTCTCAACAGTATAACGTACGGTTCGTTCGGTCCATAGTTTATTATTCCTTACGTTAATCGAACTCGGATCACATAATAACTCGATTTATTTCAAGTTCAATATATTATATTTCGATAAAGTTTTAACGATCACTCAACGTTGTTGCGTTTTATTTCAAACTATAGGTAATCATCTTCCCACATAAAAATATCAATTGATTTGAATTCAATTTTGGCTCAGTTATTTATCAATAACGATTACGAGCGATTACTATTTGTAAGAAGCTTGATCTCAGCCAAGTTAAAACTTTAATTAAACCAATCACGTGCAGAAGAGCACCCTGAAATCATTCGCGGCTTACATGACTCATTTTGACATCATCCTGACGGTATTTTTCAGGGCTTGTCTTTTGTTGCAGAACCAAATCCGGATCACTTCTCTTTCGTAGCCTAATTGCTGGGCCAAAACCGTTATATCACTTCCTGCAATAAAACAAGTAAGTCAGAAATTTTTATGAAAATAATATTTCAAGTACAAACAATACATCAAATAATTATTTTTTCATCCATTCTTACCCGATGGGTGCGTGTTCCTCTCGAAATGTGCGTTCAACAGTTCCAAAGCTTGAGGGGTGAAAGACGTCCTTCGTTTCCGTTTCTTGCTGGGTTCAACGCCAATAAAATCCGTGAGATGATTAGCGCCACTCTTGTACCTGTAATCGTGCGCACTGTTTTGAGTGAAAGTCTGGCGACTTTTCCACGTACGATAACGATTTACGCCCAGTCGACATAATCGCTAAAGGCCATAGGACGATAAGCATAGTGAATCGGCCCCAGAAGGATATCTGGATCATCTTTTGAGGGTATGTTGGTACTAATCTATCCACTTTGGTCTTTGAATAAACCAAAAGAAATGAAAAATCAGAAAATAATTATTTTCTCAAAAACCGCTGAACCGATTTGAATGAAATTTGAACACATCATCGAGGTAAATGAAAGCTATACTCAGAAGGAATAATAGCTCATAATCTTCATAATAACCATTATAGAAACAGGTCGGTTTTTCTGAAATTATTTTTTCATCTCCGTGATAACATTCTCGAACAATTAGGAACCAACTTTTTTCGTGTCTTCTAATGTAGTTTTCGAGATAGCTTGAATAATTAATGAAAAAATGACGGTGAAGAAAAATAAATAAATAAATAAAAATTGCCTCTGTTTTGGTGGTTTTTGGGGAGAGGACTACCAAACATAATAAAATCAGCAGAATCTAAAATGGTCAGAGTCGCAGGCTTGCTGATTTAGCGTGGAAGCCCCCAAATACAGTTTATAGTCAAATTTCGAATGTTCTTATTTTTTTATAAACCAAAATTATCTTTTCATTATTGTTTTCATTATTTATTGTTATTTACAGTTATAAATTTATCAGATAAGCTTCATTTTTGTTGTTGCAAAGATATAAACATTGAAATAAACCGATTTTTATATCGAAAAATCAGTTTTTATTGTTTTTCGATGGCGAACCTTTTCGATCTATTTAGGAATCCAAGAGAATATTCTGAAGAGAAGAAGACACAAAAAAAGTTAGTTTCATAATTATTCTAGAACGTTATCACGGAGAAAAGAAATAATCTCGCAACCGACCTGTTTCTATAAGGATTACTATGAAGATTATGAGCTGTTACTTCTTCTAAGTATAGCATTTATATACCTCTATGATGTGTCCAAATTTCATTTAAATCGGTTTAACCGTTCTTGAGGAAAAAAATTATTTTCTGATTTTTCATTTTTTTCGATTTATTCAAAAACCAAAGTAGAGAGAGGTCTGAAACTTGCAGGATCAACGTATGTAATTAGTACCAATATAATCTAGATATCCTTCTGGGGCCGATTCACTATGCTTATCGTCCTATGGTCTTTCGATGCAGGGAGAAGGGTGATTCGTGGATGTATGATATGGAATTTTACGGTTGAATCTTTCGACTCTCTCGAAGGTGTAGCACAGGTAAAAGGGTAGAATTTGTAGTTCATCTGTTTCACTTCAAAAAACTGCATGCACGACGAGTGATAAAAAACTTCACCGTGAATTAGCATGGCACTAAGATATTTCGGTGAATTCACGAAAACAATATGCTAATGGAGAGCAGCGGAGCGCAAAGGAGCCTCGCGGGCGTGCGACGAGAAGGAGAAAGATGGAAGAAAGAGAAGAAAGAGAAAGAGAGAGAGAGAATGAGAAAAGAGAGAGAGAGAGAGAGAGAGAGAGAGAGAGAGAGAGAGAGAGAGAGAGAGAGAGAGAGAGAGAGAGAAGCGAGAAGGGGAGGATGAGGTACATCAGGAACCTGATTTTAATTAGTCCACAGTTTAATTACTCGGCAGATAAATCGTGCACGTGCACCGCATAAACTAGCTGCTTTCATTTTTTCGTACGATCCGAGACACGCTTGCACTTAGCTGTACGCGAACGAGACTCCAAGATTTGAACAGCCACCTTCGCAGGCGAGTCCGGCTCTCGAACTTCTTTTCGTATAAGTGGAAAGAGGAGAAGCATTGGTTTAGTGGCCGTGAATTCATGAAAACCATAACGTCCTACTCCTAAACTATAATGTATAGTATACCTATATCTATATTATACATATCTATACGTATAGGTATGAATATATATTCGACCTCAGGTATGACTGTTGAGCCATCCGCATCGTGATCTTACAATCATAAAACGATCGCGTTTAGAAATTCGTTAGGCGCGCGTGACTTATCGATCAAACCGGTATTCCTACTCCACGGGCGTGACCGATGATTATATCTGCGGGTAATGCTCGTCCCGGTTCAGGATCAGGACTTTAACCACGATCTGCGACCTTCTCAATCACGAACGGGGTGGCTACTGACGTACTGCGGGCAGTATCAATGTGGCTAATGTATACGCGTATGATATGAGTATATGTGTTACCGATGTGGTCGATAGGATTACAGTAATGATTTTCCCCTCTCCTCTCTAATTAACATGATGTCCCTCCCAGCCCTCTCTATCTACGTTTATGTTAGAAACGAATCTGCAATTGATCAGCTAGATTCAATTAGTTAATTGTCGATTATCACGCACGCGTTAACAGGAATACCTGAGCCGACGCCTGGCTGTTGATTTCTATTTGAAAGACGTCCACGAAGAGCACCGGATCAAATATAGTAATAAAATGGATTCGTGAAATTTTTCCATTAAGACCAGACTTAACTCACCTCTCTTCGGCCTCCTTCATCCACCTTTCCAGGACCGGTTTTATCTTCTGCGCACTTTTTGGCGTGATGTCTAACTTTTCAAATCTAAAGACATAAGTAAATGTTCGATATTATTAAGACCAAGGACTGCAGTGTATACCTATACTTATCGAATATTGAGAAAATTTTCAATACCGCTTATGATACAGAGTTTAATAAGGAATCAGGTATATCGGTGGCTAAAGGAGCATTAATTTGACATGCATTAATTTAATTTAATTTAATTTAATAATTATGAAAGGACATTGACAAGGCAGTCATGCAAGAAATTTGGTGATGTTGCGTATGATGTTGCCAACGCAGACTAAAGAAAAAAAGATAATGAAAAAAAAAAGAAAATTAAAGAAAAAAAAAATTTGCCCATAATAATATCTGAAACGGTGATGAGAATGCATTTGATTTTTTTTTTTCTTTTTCATGTGTTGGCGACACCATGCCCGCAAGCTTGCCAATGCCCTGGCTCGAAAAAATTTATTTAATTTCATAAATGCTCCTTTTTCAACGAAATTAGGTTTAAAGTATTTAGTTCAAAATCTTCTTGCAGCTATACCCAAACATCTGCTCAACTGTGACAAAGATAGACTAAGATAAGAACTTCTCTCCAGGCGTAAGAAATTATAATAGGAAGGTATAATCAAAGGTCAGGAAGCACAGCTAGGATTAGGATAAGCACAGGTCAGATTTTTATCACGTGCCAGCATCGCAGTTTCCCTGTTTTTTTTTTCTTTCTCCCTCTTTTTATTTGTTTTCATCGAACTGTTAGGTAGTAACAAATCACGGAATTTAACGAGAATAAACTCTGCTCATAGAAGCTTTTTCAACAAGAATATAATAATAAAAAAATTTGTTCATCGAGCATAATTGCTTAACAATATAATCATAGGCTGTACTTCCACTCAATATTTCCACTCACTTTTCTCGCAATCAATCGCGGTTTCAACAATTTTGCATAAATTCTTCTCGGTGAAAAAACAAAAAACAAAAAAAAATTTATGTTTGAAAATATTCCTATTATTATATGCATATTATTATCATAATTGTTATTTTTTATCGCGCCAAAAATGACTTGTGGGGTGCCGTAGACGATCATCAATTCACTGACTTGGATATAACTGCAGGAAGGGATTTTAGAATTTAAGAATTTAATGGTTCAAGTTAAATAAGTAGCATGTGGGTTCAACGTACGTAACTTGCTGCTGAAAGGCATTCTGCGAGGCAGCGTACATCTGGGTAGCCAGGGCACTGGGGAACAATCACCAATGCTTAAGTTAGTCAAAATAATAGACGTCCAACTTGTGAAACATAAATTCATTTCTGATCCGATTATATCGTCACTAAAGTAATGACGTTTACAAAAAAAGCTCCTCGTTCGCGCCTACGTAAGCTAGATCGAAGAAAAAAAATAAACGAATAAAAAAAATATAAAAAGAAGTAGGTATACATTTTTGTGTACGTATGTACACGTACGTACGTATGATATAACATTGTTTGTTTCCTATCTATAATTGAATGTAATGTATACCGACAAACTAATTCGGAACGACTTTGACAATGAATTTTTTAGCTTTTCAATCGTGTCTTCAAAAATGCCATATCCAGTGACCTGGCATATATAGTTTATTCGCAAATTGCAAGGCCTGCGCCTAGTTTAATTTCAAAATCTCAATATGATAATCAAAATTTAAACGACTTACCTACAAATGGCGCTCTGGCTATACGCCGGTCCTTCAGTAATGCTAAGCGCCTGTCCTACTTGTGTTTGCGTTAGACCCAATGAAAGTCTCCTCAATTTAAAGGCCTTAGCAAATTCTTTGATCTCGTCCAAATTGATCCCATCTACCACGTTATTGGTAGCTTCGTTGATGGTTGGCTGATCTGTAAATGATGGAAGAAATCTCTCATCGGCTGCAGTATTGAAAGAAAACTATCACGCACAATTTTTTTATTTAGTTAAACCAGAAAAGATATTACGCCGATTGCGCTCGTGAATCTTTCAGCTCGTGGGTCTGTAATTCAAGCCGCGACTGTCCGGATCAGGGGACAAGCCAGCTAACAGGTTTCAATCATTTCCGCATAATAAACAGAAAATCCAAATCGCGTTCGGGTTCAATGAGTAGTGGTCAATTAATTGCCCCATATCCAAAATGTGGCACTGTCTTAAAACAATTTTTATAATCAATAGTACAAAAATTCCTATTCAATCTCGTTGGAACATTTTGACGCAGGTTCATTCCGGTTACTAAGAATGACTGAGCTGATCTCTTGTCGGTAAGGTACCCCGATGATTGTAAATTATTGAAATAGCCTTAGGCGTTGAATAAGTTTGCGCGTAGAATTAGAATCATTACAGTCGAGAAGCTGCTTAGAGACTGGTTTGCAGAGTTCAAGTTAGAGAAAAACAAAGCAACTACTGCGTTTCATCGTCTACCACGTCTGGTTGCACTTTCCTGCGAATAAATTTGTAGCAATGTAGATCCCTCTGAATTGCATCAGTCCGTTATTCAGTGATGGCATCTAAGACTAAACTAACAAATCGGAAGCTCCTCTATCCAGACAATACTTACTAGGCGAGTCACTCATAGGGTCATCTTCTTCGTCCAGTGGGCTGTGCAAGCTATTGGGCGATGCCTTGACCCCGCCGCTTGGTCCGTGCGTCGTTGTGATGGTGATCTCGCCGTTGCTCGCAGCAAGTCGATTTAAGGCTGAGGCTGCAGATCCAACTGATCCGTTCAGCGGTGATGATTGCTCTGGTCTTTCCCTGTGATGTTTTTCTTGAGGCTGGAAAAAGGCACGTCGAATCTTCGTCGTATATAAATCTTATTAAATCTCGGTTCAAAATGAACCAGAATAAAATAATTCCTTACGCATTCTCTCATGTGCCTATCGATGTATATTTTTAAAAAAAAAGCAAGAAAACAAAATCGGAAACAACGAAGATAAAAAAAAAAAAATGAAAAAATAAAAGAATCATTCGTACGTACCGGGTAATGATTCGGTTGCTGGGAAGCTTGGGCTGCTTGAACAGCCTGAGCAGCCTGAGCGGCCTGAGCAGCCTGAGCGACTTGAGCAGCTTGAGCAGCTTGTGCGACCTGAGCGGCTTGTGCAGCTTGAAGAATTTGCTGGGGTTGCATAGCATTGAGAAGTTGCTGGCTAGCCGAACTATTGCTTAGAAGGTGAGGCAGCGCTGCGGGATTTATTCCAAGTCCAGAAGCCAGGCTCGGACTTGTAGGGACTGAAGGTAGTGAAAATATAGCAAATTACCACTTGCCCATCCTTTCAGTTCACCCCGAGATATAATAACTCACCATTGCTCGATGGGGTGTTCATAATATTTTGGGGTTGGGCTATCGATTGCAAATTGGCTAGCGTCGTTGAGACCACTTGTCCGTTGCTTAAAGCCAGGTTCACCATCTGGTTGTTTGTCACGTGACTAACAGGGATGGTTAGAATTGTCTGGGTGGCAATTCCTGCAATTAAAACTTGGGAATGTTAATTCTTGAATATTCTCAGATGGTCTTGAAAGGGTTGGTTGGAAACGAGGGATGGGAAATTCTGCAGTCCGAGGTTCTTCATACGCGCGAGCACAAGCCTCTTAAGTTATGGAAGCGCTAGTCCACCAACCGAGCTCCCAATCTCACAACCCCCGAAGTTAGCGAACTATTATCACCATCTCAATAGTGGGGAGTAGGTGTACCAGCGGTGTACTGGCCCTGGACTCCTAATCATACTTAGAATAGTTCTCAGGATCACCCCGGGCATCGCTAATCAGATTAGTTGGTGCACGCGCTTAATATGATTACCGATCATGAGTATACCGTGAGGTTATGAGGAAAGGAAACACAGGATGCAGGCAACCCAATAGTCAAATTCCCGAAGATTTCCGAAGTCATTGTATTCGCAAATAATAACATGGGACGGAAACCCCCACCATCTGGTTGAAATGACAAATACAATGTCTTCGGAAATCTTCGAGAATTTGACTACTGGGTTGCCTGCAGCCTGTGTTTCCTTTCCTCATAACCTCACGGTATACTATATACCGTTGCTAAGCAAGTCCCTTATTCGGGACGGTCCCGTTAGTTACGTTCAATATAATGCATGCTTCCGCTATGAGGTACTCGAGTATTTGCCCGTATAGTAAGCGACGAAGATCCTCACTGAAGCACGTGCTCAGTAACTACGAGACTTCCAACTTGAGGCAAAAAGAGCGACCAGTACAAAGTGGCAGCGCTTTATTCGGAAGTATACCAACAACTTGTCATGCGGTAAGTTGATAGATTAGTAGTCGATAAAAATGTAAACTTTCGCCAATAAATAAACGAATGAAAGTACCTCAAGTTCTCCTAACTTGGCCAAGAGCGTAAGACGAATAGCAAACCAGATTTCTCTGTTATCTCAATCCACTTTGGAGTAATCTATTGCAAGTTCCACGGGCGACGTTGAACAACGTCGAAGGAACCAAGTTTAGCAGAGCCGCAATCGATATAATAGTGGCTGAATCCGCAGGCTCTGATGTCCAGCGCGAGTGGGTACTTAGGTTTGGGTCTACATGGGGTGAGAGAAACGGCGAGGTAGCCCAGGAAACCCCACCCGCTAAGGGGAGGCAAGGGGGTGGCTAGCGAGACGTTAATTATACATTGAAATTAGTTGCAGAGTTTGCCCTCTGCCTGGCCAAGCGGCTACATGGTGGAAAAGGGAGGGATGAGGCTAAAAGGAGGAGCAAAGGGGAACAGCGGGGTACTACCTAGGTACCAAGGCTAGCTAGCTGACCGTTGGTCTCACCTAACCCAACGAACTACTTGGGTGGCCGGAATTAGTGGTTCAGACTTGCTTACAAGAACGTAATATTGTGCTGGGTGGTATGAGTTTGATAATTCCAATAATCTTAATTCTACAAATGTTCGGGATGGACGGTATCCCGTATTAAGCTCACCTTGAGAAGTTGGTATCAGCAGCTGTGCCCCTTGAATACCTTGGACGAGTTGTCCCGAGGTGAGAATGAATTGAGGCATCGCAACGGGTTGCGGCTGTGACAACAGTTGAGGCAGCGTAGCCACGGGCGCTGAGCTTGGGGGTAAAAGGTGCGATGTGGTCGCCGTGTTCGACGATGTTGGTATCGTACCAGCTGAAAGCAGAGTTTCCGCTTCCAAATTACCACAACTTCAACTTGTATTGTGACACAGAAGGCCTTAACTTGTCTAGATTATATTCTTGAAAAGCTGTATGACCCATGATAATTTATGCTTCAGCCAGTTACAAGATTCGGTGGCTTTTTTATAGCCAGTAATCCACGGATCCCATGCAACAAGTTTACATTCACGTAGGTATAATTGAGAGGATTGAATTAAGAATTAAGTTCAACACTGCAAAGTTAGTCTCTTTAGAGAAATAAACTGCCTAACTGATTCAACCTTATACATTACAGACTCACCCGACGAACTGACAGTGAGGTTGAGCGGCGCGTTGATTAGTTGATTGTTTGTCAAGCCAGCGGTCATTCCTTGAAGACCCGCCACTCGCGATGCGACCTGCGGAAGGTTTTGAAGATTTGCCAAGTTCTGCAGGTTCTGAAGAGTCACCATCCCGGCCACTGGAATAAAATAATCAGCCCTATAGATATCAAATCGCCAATTTCTCGTTCTCTGTATCTTCCTGTACGACGCTAAATAATCGCCGGGTTTTGAAGACATTGATTTCAATCCGTGCACGAAAGTTTGCCGGCACTATGCACCCTATCACGGTACATACTTGTTCCATTTAAATGTGCTTGCGCCTGAGCGGCAGCTTTTGCGTGGTCCAAAGTGTCAGGGGGTGTGTTGGGTTCTCGTTGGGGTGGGCTTCTTAGTCCTCCCATTAAAAGTTGGTGCTCGTGAAGTGTGGCACCTGATCCAGGCTCAGGACTTCCAGTGCTGCTTCTGTCGCTATCCTGAAACATAATATTGAACTTTCTCAATCTTCATAATATGTTGACCACGCAATGTCACGCAAAACTATAGCCGCTGTTCATTGCGTGATTAGAAAATGTTAGCTGCAGGCCTATCGCATTAACTTGTGGGAAAATTGACGTGAAAGTAAACCAACTGCACCAACTACCGATCGATTCTACGGTTACGGGATCTAATGGAATTAAACCAAGTGGCTTGAAGTCGTTGGAATGTCGCCCTGCCTACTACATTTGTGCGTCTGATTCAGGTATTATCTATCGCTGTGTAAGTATGTTACGTCCGTTACGACAGCGAACATGATTCTACTGGCGAATGGGAAAGGTGGAAATAAACACTCGATTACTATTAAATGAAAGGTTAATCTCTTCGTCCTAGTTTTGCAGACCGATTACCATACCGATTTCTGATTAGTTTTTTCTCGCTAATAGAATTATAGAGAAGTTCTCAGGCAAGTGACTCTACAGTCTCGACATGGTTATAGGTTTCCAGTAAATAATTAATATATTTCTTTCCGGAGTTGGGTATTCCCGAAATATTTGATGATCGATCATCAATTAGGACGTGATAAGTGTATATTTTTTCTTCGAAAACATTACACATATTCCGTCGGCTTATTACTGACGGTAACTGAGCACGCTTCGAAAATTTTCATGTTATGGATATATGTATATATAGGTGTGTGTATGCGTGCGTGTATATATACCTATGCCCACATTTGGCGTACTAATTTTCGTTGAAATTGTCAATTGGGCCGTTCACGGTTCGTTAACGCTATGTCGAACGTTTTGCTTTTTACCACGCGATACACGCCATGTTCAATGCCGGAATTAATTGTTCAACAATTATTTATAAACATCCGGCAGACAATTATCAACGTACTGCACGTATACGGTTATAAGTATATCGTACGATCACTAGATTCAGAATTCGTAAAATACAAAACCCGAAGCTGAGCAAGCTGAAGCTATAGGTATACCGCACAAACTGAACATCAAATAGTTTCATAAAAAGATCATTTATAGCGAATTGCCATAATATATCAGATTATTGCCGATCTATTAACTTGTTTCGATTCAACACCGGGCTGCTGCTATTCTTGAGTGCCTAATAAATTATCGATCGGCTCTGGTCAATTCTAGTAAATTGTAGTCTCTCGAAGTAGTGCCAATGCCACAACGAACAAATGGCTGACGATCAAACGAGTTCATTATACTCATGTACACTATAATGTTCCAACAGCACGGCGACAAGACCCGAAGGTATGAGATACATGTGTGCGTATTATAGTGTATGGCCACCTACTGTGCGCATTATCATCAATGATATATAACACCATAGCCAGCGATATTATCCAGATCAGTTTGTGTAGTCTGATAATTCACGCATATTTACATGATCTCAGAGGAATAATTATTGCAGCGTTCCGCAGATAGTTATTGGATATATATGTATATTTTACGTACCTATATGTATATAGCTCCGCAGGATTCTTGGAAGACAATCTAAATTATATTAAATCGATGGACTTGGTACGGAGCTTGCGATATACCTTACTACCTATCAGCGTTCCTTCGCTGTATAGATCGCGAGGTTACTGACGAGCTGCTTATTTGCATAATGGGGTAGAAATATGCCGGAACGTGTATCGCCTTACTAAGTTACAGATTAAGCGTTTTAAAGCTCAAAAAAGTTTAGGAATGGATTTTGAGCATCAAAAAAAAAAAAAAAAAAACTTTTTCGCTAAATTTGTTTAAATATTTTTTTGCCGAAAAAACACCCGGCAGCGATTCGCGACTTTAGATTTATTGATTAATATCGAAACGTTGCGGTATTTTTTTATTTATCATTTTTTCTCCTTTTTTTCTGATAAAAATGTCAATTATAATGTACTTGCGTGTAGGGCCGAATATCGCCGAGGGCATATGACGATGCGCAAAGGTTCGCAAATAATTCTTTTAATTGAAGCAGCGAGCTTCGCATAACATAGCAGGCCTTGATCAATGTGAGGGTTTGCAGTATGGGGCGAAGTGCGGGTGGGGGCGGTGGTGGGGGCGGAGGTGGAGGTGGGTGTTACACGAAGCCGTGAGCCGTCACTTGTTTTTTTCCCCAACTCCCGCCACTCCACGCTCGACTGCTACGGGCAGTAACAAAAACGAATGCCCCTTTTCAGCATACGTTAATCTCGTTCATATTGCATAAAAAATATATAAAACCCGTCGAAAGCCAACGAATGACAATCACTCGTATGTACATATACCTATATGTTGATATATACATATATATATATATATATATATATATATATATATATATATATATATATATATATATATATATATATATATATATATATATATATATATATATATATATATATACATGTGTGTGTGTGTGTGTGTGTGTGTGTGTGTGTGTATCTGTGTGTGTATCTATGTATAAATATATCCATAGTGAACATCCGAGACAGGGTTTACAGAAAAATAGACGCATTTTTTGCAGGTAGCGATTAGTTTGAGGACTCTTGGTTACTTCCAGGACTATCCCGGAAAATTTGTGTGAGGAATGTAAGCTTTGAGGACTTGGGCCTCTTGCTACAACATTGGGACCCCGAATATTTTTCCGAATCGAAACCACAATACACCATCAAAACTACTACGATGAAGGGACTCAAAGCAAAATCGTACCAAGGGGCCTAATTGTGTCCCTGCCCTCATACTATGAACTGTACAAATTTCTATGTAAGCGAACGAGAAGAAAATAAAGAAAATAAAGAAAAAAATAGTTGTTCAATTTTTTCCGTAAATGCGTAAACGGCAAGCAGCCAGCACGGTAGCCGCTGCATATTAAATTCAGGTGCAGATGGAAGGGAGTTGTTTGGTGAAGCTATATACGCGCGAGATTCAAGTTAGTCAAACGTAGGATCGGATATTTGGCTTGGAAAATATACAATATGATACACCATGGTGAAAATTGCGAGTGGGTCAGGGAATAGAAACAAAAATGTATACCTATGCAGACGTCGTATACGCCAAGCGACGTAAAGATTAATTATAATCAGTCTGATTGGATCGTAAAACTGTTTGTGATAGAAAATTTGTCTTCTTTTTCTATTCCACTAAGATTTTCTACCGTGGAGAAATTTGGGATTCCTGCGCTATCTCACGCCAATGAATTATTAATCGTAAGACGTTATTCCGGAATGGCCCAGTTCAGGGTCTTGCATTTTGGAGTCGACTCAGTGCTTCCAAAATAACGGATCTTCCAATCAATTCGTTTCCTTTCATCCTTTTTGTTTATTTTCTGTTTCTCTAATTTCGTTCTGCAATCACCGAAAGATAAACTGCAGCTTTTTCTTCAATTTTTGGCCGTGAGCCGCGCACAGGTTGTCGAATAATCCGAATGACGTTCTAAAATCGAGGAATGAAATCGTTCGGAACGAGAGAAAATAAAATTTGGCGCGAATAAAACGGAGTTAAATAAAGTTAAAAATCAAATAAGTCGTTCATCCTCGCATTGCTCGGTATAGAGGATATCCGTGTATGTAGTGACCCATATGTAGAAAAGGGTATATACGGTTTAAACTAGATACATGCAGAGGCAACATAGCGGCGAGATAGGTAGGTTGTAAATTTACATGAAGCCATTCAGCGTTCGACAACAAAAAATCGTTAGCAGACTGCGCCCCATCTCGCTAATGCGAAAAATGCTGCAACTGCGCTCGGTGAAAAAAAAAGCTTGGAAAAACGTTACAATAAACATTACTTATCGCAAGCCGGCCTGTACGCGATACAACAATACAATACGCCGGCCAGCTGGGAGGCGGTGAGGAGGCAGAGAGGCAGGGAACGGCTCGCCCAACACCCAACTCCCGCGCAACACACATTGGCAAAAACACAAGTTTTTTGCAATAAAGTAATTTAACCGGTTGAGTTATGGGTAATTCCTATGGCGCGCCTGGTCCGCCCATTGATTAGTATTAATGACTTGAGCTGCACTCATTTCGCCCGAATAAAAGTAATTGGATTTGGCTTCGAACCCGCGAGCACTACGAAACCGTTCCTGCGTGTAAAAATACATTAATATCTGTTTGCGCTTAATAAACGATAGGTGCACCGGAGACTACCAACTAATATCCATCCGGTGGTCAGCGATATCCCCGCCAAAGTTACCTACTTCATCGCATATATCCACATCCGTGTCCACATCCACATCCACATCCACATCCACATCCACAACCTAGATCCTTTACCTTTCTTCCGGTCCTTCACGATTCCAAAATTAACGCATAAACCTATCGTATACGCATTACAGTTGCACGGCAACGAACGACCGTAGCTATCGGTAGCGAAGCACTGACCGTCCCCCGTCTGAGAGTGGTGGTGCTTTGTCTGTAAGTGTAATTAGTCCTGCAGGGTGAAGAGGAGGAAGAGAGAGGTTCGTGGCTCTGGAAAGAGGCCCGCGAGGGGTAGAGGAACTGAGGGGAAGTAGGCGAAAGGGTGGCTCATCCTGCCCCCACCTTATTTATATGCAAATGAGCTTCATTTCGCGATATTAATGTTCCACCCTACTCGGTCACCCCACGGCCAGAGGAGGGAAAGAGAATAGTAGGTGGGAGAAAAGGGTTTGGTATGCGTTCATATGCTTATGGTACTTTTATGAGGTCCGAACACCAGTGCTCGTTCAAAATTCGACAAATCACTGGCCGTAAAGTTCCATTTTACGTTCTCGAATAAAGAATTACGTTGATTTTTAGTTCAGAGATAATTATACACCGTCCGATTAGAATCGGTGCGATTTCGCTGTGTGATGTAATAACATACGTTTTTCGTGCTTTCTAATTCCTCAATTCCTGAGGCCGGAAATCCGATATTTTTTCAAAATGAAATCACGCGATTCTGGAACTTTGGTAGTTCGCAGCTCTCCGCCGGAACCCAATATTCGTCGGTGGGGATATATGCCTATGCAAATCACAGGTACTTAATTGGGAGGGAAGAATGGGGCTTTGCCTTTGAACAAAGGGTTTCATTGTCACCCCTCTCACCCGCAACGAGTCAGGGACAAACCAAATTTTGGTAACGCTGGGTGGCCCTTTAATACATGTTTGCACGGACCTCAAAAGCATCGAAATTCCAGAATCTCAGATATTGCCTGAGATGAATCAAAATCAAATTCACGCACCGCCATAAATCTTAATGCGCGGAAATTCGCGATGGACTGACAATATATGTATTATAGGCTTACGATAAAATGTCTGCCTTTATTCATTCATACCGTGCGAAATTATACCAAAAGCGATCAGCCAACTTGGAACCGACGACGTCTACGCAGTGTGGAGATCCCACGGATAACCAGTCTGACATAAATCGCAAAACAAGAGGATCTCTATCTCGCCGCACATCTCATAATACACCCCGAGGCATCTCTGCACATATACGTATCCATTAACCTCTCTCTTTCTCTCTTGCCTTCTATATTAAATATACTAGTTTGGTATAAATTCGAAGAGAAATCAAATGTTGCGAGTTGTAAAATCGAAGGGACGTTTCCTGTGTTTCCTTCGGCAACCAACCCAAGTGGTGTAGTGCGGGGTAGTAGTGGCATTGGGTAGACAGACCCCCATCAAGCCCCGATGGGGTAAATTAACAACAGACGAGCTACTTGAAACATTACCGAGCTCCCGGCCAACCAGAATGGAGAGGGTAGTCTGGGGGCGAAGCTACCTTACTCAACATAAATTAGAACTGATAGAAAGGGTAGATTGCAACTGGTGAACATGTCTACTTGCGGTGGTGGAATAATATTCGAAATATCAGGGATTTTTCGAATTTTATTATTTTTTGATTCCATTGTTTTTGCTCTTTCTTTTTCTTTGTCATGTAATCATCGAACGAGTCCCTCCATTAGATAGAAAAACAATTATAGAAGTAATGGAGAAAAACTAAAACGTGTTATACCTTTGAGATAAGCAAAGTCTCGCTGTGCCATCGTGTATCGATATTCGTTTATGCGATCAAGACAGTACCAGCTTCTTCCGAGAAAGCTAGCAATGTTGTTTGTGGTTGAGTTCAATTTACGGATGTTGATACTTCAAGGAAAGGAGAGTCTTCATCCCGAGGAATATGGTGTACGTACATCGAGTGTATTTAATATGTGAGAAGGTAGTACGTTACGAGCTCGTGACTATAATGCGAACTCGACAATAATTTGGGAACTTTCTCCTCAGCTCAGCCTGTTCCTATCTCAGGCACAGTGCGTACGAGTTCGAGGCAACACACATATAACGAAGCTTTTGTTTAGAGAACGAAGACAGTAGGTCATTAAGATGCGAAGTGCAGCAACTTGGAAATGAAAAGAAACGAGAGAAACAGAAACAAACAAAAAAAAACGAGAAAGCAATAAGAACGGGAAAAAAAACTGGTGGGAGAATCATCGAAGCGATATCGAGATCAGATTTTTGTGAAATTATGCGATCGATTCGGCCGAGGAACACAGGAGGCGAATGAATGAATATTCACTAGATTTTTAACTCGGTTATCGAAGTTTGATTTTATGCATAAGAATAACGGTCATTAATAATCATGAGTACTAATTAATATAATGGCGAGTATTAGCTTCATTATTGCAGAAACAAGTTTTATAAAATTTTAATTGGAGAAGGGTCGGAAGCACAGGGCCGCACAACTAAATATAAAAGGTATCAAATATTGTACAGGAACGGAATATAGGTAAGAAATGAAAGTTGAAAAAATAATAGGAAATAAAATGATGGGATACATGACAATTATAAATGCCCAAATCGAATTTCAGTTATTAGGCGTAGGTCAATCTTCGTCGTGATTGTACAGATATTTGATAACATTCCTATCCAGCTGAACGTGGAACGATATGTGTAATTTATTATGCACAAGCCGTAAAGCTGCACAATATAGAATGTGGCATAAGTCTATTGCTATCCACTTGTTTAGCGTAGGTCTAGAGAAACGAGAAATATAGAAAGAGAGAGGATGACGAGAAGAGTCAGGGAGGAACCGCAAGGGTTGGAGTAGAGAGAAAATGCATGAATATACATGACCTCCCCACAAACCCTTACTCTACAGCGAAGCTCTGCTTACATTATTGTATATCTAATTCCGGAAGTGGTTCTCAAAATTTTACGAAATATGTTTGAAACTAATTATTCCCCGATTCCCATGAGACTATATGATAATTGAGAACCCCTGTCACCTTGCGGCATTATGCAAGCAGACTACATATTATATATTCGACCCAGAATTCAATTAAGTTTGGTTAGACCATCCACGGTACCTACCTACTCTGCAGAGACACTCTTCGACGAATGACCGATCCTATACCGTTCACCCCTCACACAATTTCTTCTTCTTTTTTGGGATGATCGTTAAAAAACGAAGTGCCTTATACATTTGCCATCGCAAAAAACGTCGGATTGAGAAAAAATTCTCAAACGAGTCGTTTTCGAGCATTTTCAAGAGTGGATGTACCTGTGTGGCCTCCGATTTCTCATAAACAAGGTTACAACCAAACCGCTAAACCAATTCTCATGAAATTCACAGAAAATACTATTTCTACCCCGAAGATGTGCAAGTGATCGTGTTTTTCCGATCCCACTTCCAATTCAGAAACTGCAGTCGCTAACTCCGTCAATTTTGAACATGCGATAGCGGGCTGTGGAACACAGTTAATTGGGTTCGGATAAAAATTTTCAGAAGTCTTTCGGGAATTTCTCTTTCTAAATCTTGGGATCCAAATATTATGAAAGCGTTACGAGCGATCATAAAGCAATCTGGTTTGTACTATGAAACCAACATGAACAGTGGATGCAGGTAAGGGAACACAAACTGCACGACTGATTAATGAATACTATATTCGAAAAAATTAGTACTATACGATCGTGCCTCACGCAAAAAAGCGATGAGCTTTTTGGCTAATTCCCACTGGTTTTATTCCTTTTCTTCAAACCATTTTGCGCCTTCAATCCTTACGAACCAATTTCACCGTTCATTCTTTCTTTCATATTACATTCATATTTCATTAGGATACTCATTATCAACGTAGCTCGGAATACTTGTTTCGCGATGAGGCCGTGGATTATCTGATCTAAACGCACCACGATATCCAAAGTTTCATAATCTATTGTATCAATAAATCCGACTCACTGCAAGCATGCATAAGTTGAAATAAGTTCTTCATCCCTTGACACAGGCACGTTTTAGTTTGACGTTCGAATACCGTAATGACGAACCGACCGCCACTGTTGAGTATCGGTATGCCTCTCTGTCCGCAAGCAGTAAATCTATTTTAAATGGCAGATCTTTCCATGCAACTGAATGGGTAATTAATAAAACTATGTGGTCGAGAGTGGTAGTATGTAGAAGGAGGTATTGCTGCTACAGGGGGATGAAAATTGGAGTGAGTATAAAAAGAGCGCACGATTGGCAGGGGAATATAAGGGGGATAAAATGCTGGAGTAATGACAGAAAATTACGGGCTCGTAGCTTACAGCATTCGCTGACACTTAATGCAATTCAATTGCGATACAGTTCAATAATTCGATTAATTAAAAAATATACCAGTAGTACCAGTACGCGCCTAGTATGCGTCTAGTACCTGTGTACCCACCTACCTATACCTTACGTACAACTACCACCTATTTCGAATGATTTCATTGATATTTAAAATTTCAAAGTTATACGCTGTGAGGTCAGGTTGAGAATCACCCGTGAGTGCATCGGTTGTTGATGGGGAATTAGCTGATAGCTGAAACGTGGTACTCGATATTCCTGCAGCATCTGTGATTACTTGATTATGAGTTTCGAGTGAGCGATGTTTCTGGAATTGCAAATTGGAACAGACGAGATTCATACCAGACTTTTCTTTTTGCCTTTACTTCCCGGTTTTTTTGCTGTTAATTTTTTCCTGTTCATTCTCTTTTTATATATATATATATATATATATATATATATATATATATATATATATATATATATATATATATATATATATATATATATATATATATATATATATATATATTTAATTTTTTCATTTTATCCCACTCACAGTTTCCGAGGATTGAAAGCTCCGCGTATCGTCCCTTTGCCATACTGATTACATCAAATGATGATCTGCACTACGTTTGGCTTGATTAACTACGACGATGTAAACTGACCCTGAGTATGGGTGAGCCGAAAGCGGCAAAGGTCTTTGAAATTAAATTCGAATTAATCTTCTAACAAAATAATAATATATTGCAACTTTGCAGATGTAATCTAACGATGCAGTACAGATTGACGTATATAGGTATATCGCAGCTGGCTGCGAAGCTGACTATCTCAGTAAGCACTGAAATTAATATCTTCAGTCTGTAAAAATCCATCTATGAATAAATATTGCCCGTATAAATACACACGCGCACGCACCCATACACAGAGAGAGAGAGAGAGGGGGGGGGGGGGGGACGAGCGAGCCCTGAACCGTAGGTAGGTGGGTATTGAATATTCCGCTTCTTGTACCGAAAAACAAAAGACAACTCGTTCCTTCCAGACTCATTGAGGATATTATAATTTCCCCGAATAATAACGATAATAATAATGCGTTAATTAAAGCCGCTGATTTATGCCTTTCATATTATAATTGCTCGCCGAACTCGACTCCGAGCGAGCGAACTCAACAAACCCGACCATCTTCAACCTGCGAAAAGATAACGCAAATAAAGTAATTGGGTAAAAAAAACAATCGATGTGATGTGTGTGTGTGATTTTTCTCCTCTTTGCGTCATTATTGACATTTTTGTTTTTTTTGTTTTTTTCTTCCATTCGCTAGTCAATCGTGAAAAACTTATACCAAGAGAAAAATCCTCCATTTATATCGCGACTGTGCTCCTATAGCTGAAAACTTTGGACAAAGAATCGCTGGCAGTAGAGTTTTGCCCTGCTCCTCACAGAGCGTAAGAAGCTGTTAATCTTCGGTAATAAACTAAATTTTCATCATAATACAGCATGAATATGCAGCGACGATGATGGTGTTAATATCCCGGCATGCATCTTCCTGTGCTTTACACTCTGGTGAGCTTCTCATACCTGAATTCGAAGTACTTTCTCTGGATTTTGCACCGAGGTTACCACTCATCTACTAGACTGAGCTTTCGAAAGTTCGCTCGAGCTGTTCAACGAGAACTTTAACGGATTTATATCTATTTATACAACCAGAGATCAACAAGCGAATACTTATTAAACGGATTTCATGCAGCTACATGCATAATTTTTGTAATGATAAATTTTGTCAAGTTCTACTTGAAGCTGCAGTAGAGATAATGATATAACGAAGCTGCGGATTGAACAAATGAAGATGTACAACAGAAGTCGAGCGACTATATTGTCTCATCGACGTAGGAATGCTTTGGGTTTCTGCTAGGGTAGGTACACTTTTGTTACAAAGACAAAAAGGGCCTGCAGACTTTATCCGAGGAGATTCCTTTGGAAATGTGAACGGAAATTCATGTAACGCTTACTCGAAAGTTAAACAAAGTGCGAACAAAGTTATGCTTAATTTTGGCTATATAACCCCGAATAAATTACTTGTAAGTCCGCGTTTATGTACCGTAAATAAGTAAATAATTCATTCTCTAACTCGCTCGGCAGGCGCAAGGGGGTTGGAAAATCTGCATAATATCGGTAATGCTCAAAATGCGAGTCGCGTAGCTACCTTGCTTACCTCATACCACTTTCCACGCCCACGTCAACTAAAACTTAATTATAATTAATTAATGCGACTGCTAACTCAGTTGGACGGACAACTATTGACTAAACTTATACAAATCGTACGTATTTCATTGACGCAATTGTATCGAATTTTTCACTGTAAAAAATGATGGATCGACGTTTATTAGAAATTGACAATGAACCATCTCTAAAATCCTGCAAGAATTTTATTCTGTTAATTTTCATTAAGGGTTCAGAATTTTGTAATACGGGACATAACATTCTCCGCGGACTATGCGGCACTAAGTCTATGGCTCTATACAGTGCGTAATTAGAAACCTTTGTGCAAAATGAATACTGTTAATTAACGTACCTAAAAAGACATTATACCTGACGGTGAACTAAGTATGGCCGTCACCGAACCGTATTATGAGACAAACCTCGCTTATGCAAAATAAATAATTTCTTTATAGGTACAATTAAATCGATATACTGCATGGTCGAAATACAGAATAAAGACTTGCTCCACCTATTTCATTTTAATCTATTTTCTTGTTTTTCGTTTCTATTTTTTTTTTGAAAATAATTATTCGCTGGCACATGTTCTTTACCGTAATAATCATAACAGAGATTTTCATTGTACACGACGATTTGGAGCTTTTTCTGAATCCTACGAAATGATTCAAATTTTAGGAGATTTCTCTCGAAACTTTTTTTTTTTTTTGTATGTGAAGCTTCACCTTGACAGGTTGGTCAAATAGAGTGGTGGGTTTGTTTCGATCAAAATTTTGAATAGGCTGCAGGTGTATACGTGGAGCATTTAATGTACGTCTCGTATTCCTGCACAGTAATGTAACTAAATGTAAGCAGCGGGAGAAGGAATAATAGCAAGCCAGGCCTACGAACATTCATTTATCTTAGTTTATTGCCAACTGCGAGGAAACAAACACCGCTGGAATACGCAACGACGCGCCATTAACCCCTCGGTCGCGTTGCCAACCTGAGCTTAACTGTGTCCATCTCACTTTACGCCAGACTAAGAGAAAGGGAAAAGGAGAGAAAGAGAGAGAGAGAGAGAGAGAGAGAGAGAGAGAGAGAGAGAGAGAGAGAGAGAGAGAGAGAGAGAGAGAGAGAGAGAGAGAGAGAGAGAGAGAGAGAGAGAGAGAGAGAGAGAGAGAGAGAGAGAGAGAGAGAGAGAGAGAGAGAGAGAGAGAGAGAGAGAGAGAGAGAGAGAGAGAGAGAGAGAGAAGGAGCTTGAAGCTCGAAATAGGAGAAACAGGGAGAGAGAGGGAAACGAGGAAGAAGGGTGAACACAGTCGACGCTGTCCTCTACTACAGTTGGGATTGAATGGTGAGTAGGGTGGCAGAACGAGACGTTTATCGAGTAAAACTGCGTGTTAATTCGTCGGGTACAATCGATATTTAGTAACACACTCGACGGCCTTGACTTGGCCCCTATGAACGTACATTCTAATCGGTTACAATATCGAGGTCGGATCCTCACGGGAGTAAAAATCTGTTTCTGACTTTATAATTTATTCAAATTATGGCTGTTGGCAATGAATTAAGTATATGAAGAACATTCCGTACGCGAAGATAGGATAATGAAATATGGAATAATACACGTCAGATCCAATACAGATATGGGAGATTTATAATTGGTTAAAAGAAACAAGTTACACCCGTGACAAAGTAACACCAATAAACAAATATCTATATCTATACATACATATGTATACATATATATACGTACGTGCGTGCGTGAACGCACGCGTGTCTGTGTGTGTGTTTTCGGATGTTGTAAAAAAGAAAGAGGAGAGGAAAAAAAAAGGAAAAATGAAAAACGAAAAATTGTTCCGGGCAAATATTTCTAGCACTGAATATAATGCGTATAAAATATAATGAGATTTTACAGTGCAATTCACATAAAACATCGAAAATAAAAAATAAAAAGAAATTCCAACCAAGCGAGAGGGAGAGAGAAAGACAGAGATAGATAGAGAAAGAGAGAGAGAGAGAGAGAGAGAGAGAGAGAGAGAGAGAGAGAGAGAGAGAGAGAGAGAGAGAGAGAGAGAGAGAGAGAGAGAGAGAGAGAGAGAGAGAGAGACAGCCACGATAAAAAGCCCGCGCCTAAACGTATTATTTCTACCCCATTCCGTCCACCCCAAATTCCCCCGCGGCCGGGCCAGGCCAGACCAAATCGCACCCCGTGCAGCGCCACCGTTTCAAACCCTATTATAATACTCTATAATTTATAACCATGCTTTTTATTCGAGTGCATCAACTGATTGCACATCGTGGCTCTCTGTTTCATCATTAATTAGGGAATTTATTGTTGGCTTTTATTTCTCCTGCTTTATATATATATATATATATATATATATATATATATATATATATATATATATATATATATATATATATATATATATATATATATATATATATATATATATATATATATATATATAATGTATATTATTACAGAGTTACGCAACGGTTTCCAATTAGCAAAATTTTATCGTGGATTATTTGATTTTTCGAAGTTTTTCGCACTGATTTTGAAACCCGTTGATAAATAGAAAAATAGTACATTACGTAACGATTGCGGAAAGTTGGTGATCCCTGCATGAGTGCAGGGTCACCAACCCCCACGAGTCAAGTATACTATTTTTCGTAACAAGATGCAGAAAGTGCGTTAAATATAACATATCAGATACCGTAAATACTCGTAAAAGCGTACCATGCCTAATGCCGAAGAACAAGCATATGCAATTTAGCGTCAATAACTAAAACAAAACAAAGATAACCCTCTTACCAACGTGTCAGAGAGAGAAAGTGATAGCAAAATAAAATCGCTTTCTTTGTCACACAAATCAGTGCAAGAATTAGCTTTGTTTTGCTTTAGTCTTTTGGCGTTAGGCATGGTCGGCTGCGACGAATATTCAGGGTATATACAGTATAAAGATTGACGAGGGAGGACGGCCGGAACGCGCGGTCCAGGGAAAGGCCCCGCCGGGGTGTGCGGGGGGCCGGAGCCCCTCCGCAGACAAGAAAATTAACACATTTATCGTTAAAAAAAACTATAACTCTTATTCAAAATTGAAAAGCAATGAACTGTCTTTTTATTTTTTATAAACAAATTGCCACATTTTTTCTTGAAAAACATACAGATTTTATTACTTTTATTATAAGATTCGTTAAAAAAAAACCTATAACTTTTATTTAAAATTGAAAACCAATGAACTATCTTTTTATTTTTTGTAAACAAATTGACATATTTTTTTTTGGAAAACATATACATTTTATTACTGTTATTATAAATTTAACAGTTTTATCCAAATTTAAAATATTTCATAATAATTTTGATGCATTAAAGTCTGTAAGCATTGCACATTTACGCCCACAACTTTTTTTCTGTCGAATTACTGAATACTAATAGTCTCATTCGACTCAGTGGATTAAAATACATCGAAATAGGGGTTTCAAATAAAAAAAATTCATGAATTTGAATCATTAGAAACATTGAAAACCATTTATTCTACCCTTATTTCTTGAATTTTCAAGAGATTTGGCATTTTATGCCCATAACTTTTTTTTTGCACCGATTCAGTAAGAAACTGATGGCCTCATTCAATTCAGCGGCTCAAAATACATCGGAAATGATGTATTTGAAAGAAAAATCTCATGAGTTTCCGTGGTTTTTTGGAAGATAATCGTGTTAACCGGATTTTCACGTGTAAATCTTATGAACAACTTCAGGTGGGTCGAGGCACGGGAAGAATCGATTCTACAGGTCCCAGCGGAATTCGCGCATAGTTTTTAAGGTATATAGAAGTGATTTTCGCCCGGGAAATTTTGGAGAAGATAAAAAAATTTATTAAGCTCCGGCCTGTTGCACATGTATCATTATTGTTATGTGTGTGTACTGCACCTATAGTTTCTATTTCTCTTTCTTTATCAATCATATTCATCTTCGGAACTTTCGGTTCTGTGTGGGCACTCGATGTCGATGGTATTGCATTATGTGTTGCGGCGTTTTTTTTTTTGTAGTAGAAGTTGACGGTTCTATATTTAGCGTACTCGT
>OZ001261.1:7426394-7483894 GCA_963924015.1 Macrophya annulata | reverse complement strand
AATACCGTCGCATCCTCGTCCTCATCCCCAACCCCTTAGTCTCTCCACTATATACCTACTCAAGCCTCGGTTTCACGCGTGTCCTGCATCGCGCCAACTTACCGCACCTTAGGCTTCAGTTGCGATAGCATAGAACGATTAGCGTTTGTGTTGAGCAAAGGACACGCGATGGAATAAAACGTTCCCAAGGGACGAATTTAACCAGCTGTCATATCATGAACGGTTTGGGAAAGACGCGCGTTACATTGCAGAACCCTTGCCCGCATAAGTATTTTCACCTTGATGAATTATAAGTTGCACTTCCAAAAAGGCGAAATCGATTTCCATTTAGCGGAAATAAGTTTTCCTTGTAATTACGATAATGGTATTTCAGAGTTGGTATATAACTGACCTAGGCGAGTCCTCGCGGCTGGTTCTAGCTGTGGTTTGCAGTGCGAATACCTACCTGCCGTCTGTGTTTAACTAGTAGGAGTGAGTGCGGGGCCGTTGAAGAAGGGGTTGAGACGACGTAGGAAATCTGCATAATATAACCAACTATTGTTCAAATAGACGTTGCTCCGCAGATTCAATTACCATTGTGATACAATTATTGTTGGAAATTTCATCAATTCGGGTACCTACCGGGGGCGGATCTTACATATGCATAAGTTAGTCAAGACACAAGTTATAGATTTTACTTTCAAGAATAATTAACCGATATAAAATTGACTCAATGCAGATTGTGAGAATATGACTCTCGCGTGCCAATTTATGACTGCCTGTATGGAATATAATTTTCGACTCTCCCTAAATTAATTGCTTTGTTTGCAGACAGGTGAAGCGCGATAGGAGTAGCTATGAGTAAATTAGAGCTTTGAAACTGGCGAACCTTTATCGCACTGATTTAATGAGAATTAAACAGGCCAAGGCAGTGGCACGTAGGTATATCTAATAATAAGTTCCGAAGATAGTTCTGAAGAAGTAAGTATCTGCTTGGTTGATAGCCACTGCTTGCGTGCAAGGATCCATATAAATTCTAATTCCGCAATCAGCAGTAGCCAGGATAGTTGTAGGTTGATCCTGGGCGCTACTAATTCGAAGCTAGAAACTGGCTGACGTGAGCTGTGAGGCCTCTCTCGTATTTGCCGGACAACTCTCAATAGCAATAATCAGGGATCGTAAAAAGCCGCGGTTTAATCTATGTCGAAAAAACATGAAAGGTTACCAGACCCCTAGATACACGCGTCTGTGTTCCAAAAAAAATAATCAGACTGTCCCGCTTATACCCTTAGCAAATTAGGGGAAAAGTTGGTGTAATATTTCAGTTGTTTAGAGTTTAATCTAACCTTAGCACGGAACCCGGTCGAATCGAGCTAGAACGAGCGGCCTTTGCGTCGTTGAAATTAGCTAGCCCCAAGTTGGCGAGCCGCACCAGAGTCGAACGATTCCCCCTACCATCGAAGATAATCGATCTCATAATTATCCTGATTTACTAATGCTGGGAAAATCACCCCTTGCGAATCACCTACATACACAGCTACACCCACCAAACCGAGTCGAGTAGGTTAGATGGTGATCGTAGCCGCGGTATAGAGTGGCGGGAGGGCGGGGGGGGGGGGGGGGGGGGGGGGGGGGGCAAAATGGAATAGAGAGAGAGAGAGAGAGAGAAGGGTGTGTGGTAATTATATCAGCAACTAATGGATATAGTTAATTGCTAATTATGAGGCCTGCTGAATGATCGATAGTAGTGAACCAACCCCGTTACCTCGCGATCGTCCGTTGGAACCGACGGGATTACCAAGAGTGTCATTCTGGACCTCCTCTATGTCGTCTGGCTTAGTAATTAGCAATTAGCGATTAGAAATCATCATTGTTATTATTATTATCATTCCTATTATTATTATTATTATTATTATTATCGCTGCTGCTGCTGCTGCTGCTGCTGTTGTTGTTGTTGTTGTTTTTGTTGTTGTTATTGTTGTTGTCGTTGTCGTTGTCGTTGTCGTTGTCGTTGTCGTTGTCGTTGTCGTTGTCGTTGTCGTTGTCGTTGTCGTTGTCGTTGTCGTTGTCGTTGTTGTTGTTGTTGTTGCTGTTGTTGTTATCGTGAAATATCGTCATTATCATTATGATTGTTTATAGCCGAAACCCCACAGAAATTAGCATAACTAGAGAAGTGATCCGCACAATTATCGTTCAGGCGAAAGGCAAGCGGGTTCTTCGATCATATTTTGCGATTCAAGCTCTATTATGCTTATAAACAGTATCAAATATCAATATTTTTGATATTCAAAAATGGTTTGAAAAAATGTATAATAACAATGCCGTTGAAGTTTGATCCAACGACAATAGGCTCGTATTTGAAAGACATATACCCTACATAGAATCATACGTACGCGTTAATAATCCCCCAGATTCTTATACGGGGTAAGAATTTCATTGGCAAGATGAGGTCGCGGTCGATCGATCGAGGGGAGGTGGTGCTAGTGAGAATCGCGTTAATCGTTTAATCGGGGTACCACAAGCTCTTTGCATCTCACTTTCCCTCCCACAACAGCAGCCCCTATATAGTGGTTGAAATTCCATCGAAAACCACGAGGAATTTCAGTCGCGGGTGGCAGATGTCTCCCTCATACGTTCTGCTTTGGCGAAAAGCTCGCGCTTGCCGTTCTTGCCCCCTTTTTTTGTCACACTCTGTACGTGGGAATTATTATCAATATCATTATTAATATTATCAATATTATTATTGATAATATTATCAATATTAATAATATTATTATTATTATTTATATTAGTATTGTTGTAACTGTCACTGTCACTGTTACTGTTATTGTTATTTTTATATTATTATTATTGTTATTGTTATTGTTATTGCTATCGCTATCGCTATTGCTATTGTTATTGTTATTGTTATTATTATAATTATTATTATTATTACTATTATTATTACTATTGTTATTATTATCATTATCATTGTTATTTTTATTGTTACACCTTTGCGCGAGAGTGACGAGGAGATGTAATTACAGCAATCGCAATACCGTAAGCTTACCTACACTCGTCCCGTTTCAGAAAATATATTAGCTGTTAATTTCAGCAACGTGCGGCGTGTCGTCAACACAATATAAACTAGGTATATCAAGTAAAGTCACTTGCCCCTGAGTAGCTGAAGACATCAAAGAAAGATTGCTCGAGCTTTAAGGGTAGGCAGGTCGGGGCTTGTGGAAGGGGTTTATTAGATCGCCGGTAACCCGGCGTAACCTGGCTGCGTTCAGTGTTGGATGTTGGATGTTTGGAGTAAAACCCAGCAAAGTGCTGCGCCTCGACAAGTCTTCTAGCAGTCTTTGGCCCGCTTTTACTCGTCGCGTTAGGAGGCGAGAGGTCGTGGCGGCGGGTGGCGGGTGGCCGCCGAGGGGTGAGAGGCGAGGGGTCGCGCCAAAAATCAAAGAGATGGAAATTAAGCCACCCGCCCGGGACTCGACTGAGATTAGCTAACGCGATTTTAGTCTGAGAAGGTTGAGCGAAGGGTTAAAGTCTCAACTCGCGAGAGGTGTTATGTAATTAATATCAAGCTGGGACGAAATATTACTCAGTCACCGTCCGTTTCTCACCGTCGAAACGCGACTTAATTCAGACCAGTATTCACTATGCGATTACACCTGTGTTTTAAAGTAAATAAATAAATATATGAATAAATAACTTAATAAATAATTGAAAAAAAAAAAAACCATCAAGTACCTATTTGCTTTTTCATCTCGCTCTATGCTGAAATCTATATTTTCTTCCAATCCAAGACAAAACATGCAGAGTCTGAATTCTGGTATAAATTTTCCATCACTTTGACTTTGATAGATTTGATTTGACAATTATGTACGCAAGAGATTTCGTGGACGTGATTTTTTCAAAACGCGCCGTATTATACTCATTGAAAATTATACGATTGTATCTTGCGGTTATTTATTTTGTTATAATTTCTTGAGAGGTCAATGGTTCTTTGGGAATCAGTCAAGCGTCGAAGATTACCTGAGTACCGAGCTATTCCGACACTTGCGGTAACATATTATAATATCATTAGAATAGTCTAGAATTACGTTAATTAATGCAGAATCATCAGCTAATGACCCTTCTTCTTCTTCACCTTCTTCTTCTTTATCTTCTTCTTCTTCTTCTTCTGCTTCTTCTTCTTCTTCTTATGCTTCTCCTTCTTTCCACATGATTATGTAACTCAAGGACTACCGAGAAAAATTGGCTGGACGGATAATATAAGGCTTCTTGGAATAACTCATTCCTCGCTCAAGGTGCCAGCCACGACTCGACTCAACTCGACTTGCGTATCCGCAAACTGATATAACAAGTCTAAAGTATATACGGCAACGATCATCCCGTAGATAGATACCACGAACTGTATAAAGCGTGGTAATACGACCATATGGGAGCACAAGAGCGCGTTCTTATTTGATCTAATCGTTTTGATTTGATTCGAATGGCGTCGCGACGGCATATTATTGTCGTCAACGTCCTGATCGGGATTATGTATAATTATTTGCTTGATTTATTGTTGGCGAAAACTTGTAAGTTGTTTCTTGTTACTATGACTACCTATATCTGCAGATATGTACTCACTACTTTACTGCCGCGGAAATGAATAGAAAGCGAGATACCTCACGACTATGTGCATAATATATACACGGTTTTATTTTATTTTAATACATTTTATTTCGTATTATTTTTAGATTTTTTTGGAAAACAGACAGGAGCACGCGACGACGAGTTTTGCTCGATTTCTTTAACGGCTGGTGGAATCTTTTTATATTACGTATTAAAACCACGCAGCTCCCGTGACTCGATTATTATTATATTACGTAATCACGGTCATTGCGTCACACTCCGTTTCAGCCCAGCTTCTATACGATGCGTGCTTAATCAGTATATTTCTCTGCATTTTCAGAACTCTACATCCCAGAATGTCGACAAATTAGTATACATATAGGTGTATGGGATGTGTGTATATAACAAAAAGTTTTGTTTACACAAATCTCCCGTTTATCATATTGAAATTTGAAACTAGACGAGAATACGCCGAGCAATTAGTCATATTGAAAACATTACTGACACGAGACTAATTTTGATTCAATAGAAATGAAGAATGAAAAATAAAATTCTAGGATCTGGGTAAATTACTGTAGGGCACCGAATCGATTCATTGAAAAAAAATAAATAAATAAAAATAAAAACAAATTATAGAATAAACGAAAGAAATTGAACAACTGCGAATTTTAGTAATAAATTCTTGAATCACATTTTATCATTCAGAATCTTATTAATCGGGCAATGTAATAGACAATAATAAAAGTCACTTCTTACATTAGAGACGAGGTTTTCATTTCTGATTATTAAATAACGAACAATGTTCATTAGGCGGAATCTCAATTAACCAATTCATTTGGAGTTTCGGCATTTTATCATAAAATTAAACAGGTATGATATTCATCTGAGAGATAATAACAACATAGCGTGAAATCGAATTCGCCATCATATCGTTTTCGTTCACGTTTCAATTGATGCAATTGACTGTGGGCTTGCCTCAGTCGTTTGGTTAGTTCGATGTTTATGTAGAGTATCGACTAATTGTAAGTAAACGGAGAATATATACATACATACACACACACACACACACACACACACATATATATATGTATGTATGTATGTATGTATGTATGTATGTATGTATGTATGTACGTACGTACGTATATATATATATATATATATATATATATATATATATATATATATATATATATATATATATATATATATATATATATATATATATATATATACGTGCTTTTTCGTGGATGCGGAACAGTCCGTCGGGGAAATTTCACTCTACGCTTTTGATTCTATTACCAACAGCATGGCAAAGCCAAAGGCGTAGACTGAGATTTCTCGAATGGACCGTTCCACATCCATGAAAAGGCACGGTATCGTATACGTATACAACATAGACACTCTGCCCTTGAACAATAATTCACGGTCTTCAAAATCCCTCGGAAAATTCTGTTCAGCGCACCTCAGGTCAGTCAAATATATCTACACGGTTTTATTTTTCTACAACATTGGATTCAGATTTTCAAAAAAACATAACTTTCACATCAATACTGCGGGCGTGCAAGTATAATAATGTGAGCCATATTTATCCCCGAGATATGCGAATTACAATTTCGAAATAACTCGCTACATAATTTCCAGTATCTGGATAAATGAGAGTCATATCGTGGCTTAATAAATCTCTGACCATAGCTGTAATTTCCACTTAAATTTCATCAAAAATTCCTAATTCTTGCTGCACTAATGTAAGATATTTTTGAAGATATTATTGCGAGTCTAGATGCATGCGAGGTTAACACAGCAAGAGAATTGTTAATAACGATTTGTTGTAAAATGCATTTCAAAGTGTTTGACACGTATAATTACTTGTACAGTAATTGTTGCACCAAAGTATATACGGCAGCTGTTTATTCTATCTTCTAATCAAAGTATGAGGAGGTACCTACTGGTGCCTACGTCTCTTTACCACTCGTCAAGATCCTATCGTGTATAATTAGTTGTCGCTGTCCCTCTCGAATAATCATTGGAACAACTAATACCATCCTGCATAGCTGCGGGATTATTAAATGATGTTTTTCAATGAAATTCAATAAGTCTTCGATCCTTTCTTGTAATTCACTGTATAAATAGTTATACGATATCAAGCGGTGTTGTTCGTCTATCGTAGATAAACATTGCTTTCTATTTATTCATTTGCTCTCTGTAAACCGCGGAATCTCTTTTTACTTCACTATTCCCTTGAGACGTGTTCGATCATACTTTCCCTTCCGCAAGTAGGAGGTAGTGCAGTTTCAGATTAGCGAGAGCAAGTAGCCACCAGGCTATGGGATAGTTATACCGTGCCACGTTATCGAGAGTATCTGGCCCGGGGATGTACGTATACCTACCTACCTACCACGTTTCATTAAATCATTCGAATTTATACTCGTATCCGCGTATACATATACCTACGCCGCGGCGTACTACTGTATCTGTCAGTTTTCATTACTGGCTCATTCGTCATGTAGCATATAGCACGGGCTTCCCTTATCACTTATCGATCAGAAGCAACTGTACATATAAATTTAAACTTTCTGTAGGTATCAGCTGTACATAGATATAGGTGTGTGCAGTATATATAAACATGTGTGTACACACACACATAGGTATGTGTGTGTATATATATATATATATATATATATATATATATATATATATATATATATATATATATATATATATATATATATATATATATATATATATATAAATATATATATATATATTTTTTTTTTTTTTTTATCTTATATAAATGCTATTTGGTTGTTAGATCGACTTGACTTTGCCTCGAGATAAAGATTTTAATTGGTGCAGTTAAATTGTACTCACTTCGTGACCGACGATTTTATTGGTCATTATTATAGTCATGTATACGTTTATACTTAACTTATTTCTGCGCATGTATTAAATTGCCAGAGCGTGTCATGATTTTATTCTATCCACCTTATACCGGTAAGAAAATTCACCGGGACAAAAGTTGGCGTGAACCCTGGAGTTCTAGGTGTATTATACATACCGTATATCCTACGAGTGTCTATGGTATGTATATACCTATACGTGAGTTCTTGGAACTCGGTCTTTTAGTTCACGTTGTAATTTAATGTTGAGAAAATGAGTTATGCGAATAGTTACCACCCGTGCGTTAATTAAAGCTCATTGTAATAAAGAGTTTTTTTTTTCTTCTTTTTTTTTCCTTCATTTTTTTTCCCCCATTTATTTATTTTCTTTTTTTTCTATTTTTTTTTTTTTTTTGTTCTTCACTTCATGCCACGGAGAACTCCGCTGCTCGTAAGTTGTCGGCGGGGATATTTTAATGTTTAATTATATGAGATTTTATGACTTTTATACTATCTCGCGAACGCGTAAGACCGTCCCGTACCTACCGTGTTAACTTTGCGAGAAAATTAAAACTAGTCTCAACGATCTTGTAATATAAAACGCTCTGCGGTTATTATAAATTATGAAATATGAATATCAAAGTTCGAGGCGATAACGAAGAAAGAAAAGAACAAGATATATTGTTCAATCAAAACGAAATTGTAACTGCACTGATTATAATAATCAAAGAATTTTTTTACAAAATCGATAAGCTCTAAGCCCTCGCATATATTTATAATCGAATGAGTCAACATCATTTTTATATCTTTGTAATAAAATGAATAAATATTTTCTGACGTTAAATTGTGAAACTGTTGATAAATATATAATATACGTATACATATGTATATAGGTTTAATCTGATATCAATTATCGCTATACATATACATAGGTGTAGGAGGGATTAATCTTTGAAATTAATATCACGACGTTAATAATTAATTTTCGTTAATTTCGAATCAGCAAATTCTCCCCTCGCCCCGGCTGCAGTAGGCATGTGCGAGGAAATACTTCGGTGGTGTAGGTAGGTAGGTATTATTATAGGTATAGCGATATATAAGCTAGAAGTTTCAAGCGTTTGGCGCTTAGATCGTTTTCGTGAGTTGCGTATAGGTAGAACCTCGGCATTTGTTAGAACACACATTTAATTATGCTGCTGCATTGTTAGCATAGGAGGATACTGTGTTTAATTTACACACCCAACGCTGCTTGAATTAAAACTGGATAATAAAAGCGTTGCCTCAACGCTTCAGGGTGACACTGTTTTTTCATGTTTTTTATTTATTTTTTTTTTTCATTTTACTCTTTTTTTCCCTTTCTTGCGCAGACAGTTGCCCTTGTTTCCGTAATCATTTAATCAAACTTCACGTATTAACGCCTTTTGGGCTCTGTACCTACCCCTCAAGTTCTCAAATTGTTTAAATCAGGTCCCGGGTATCTGTACGTATATTTGCGGATATATAAAATCTGTAATTACTTTCCGATATCTCGAGTCTATAAGATATATTCTATCCAAGGATGGGAAAAATTCTTTATTTCATATCACGGGAAGGAGGAAGGAGGCAAGCGGGTGTGGGTGGGGATTTATGCTATGCGGAGGTCTGATAAGGTTGAGTTAAGAAATCTTTTGTCTCAGATTATATACGCTGACAATTGCTATTTATGCACAATGCCAAGCAGTTACCGTACTACTCCTCGAGCATAGATGGAAATTTAAATTTATCCCCAACTTTGTCTTGTAAGTTGTATAACTGGATGCGAATTGAAAAGCCATACATTTCTCATACAATTGACTCATCTCTGTAACACAAACTTTGTGAATGTACGTCATTAACAACTCGACGAACGTGTGTCTGTTTCTACCTCACCTCACTTTCGTGTGCCCCCGTCACGTCCCCCCTGTCCTGTCCCTGTCCCTGTCCCTGTCCCTGTCCCCGTCCCTGTCCCTGTCCCTGTCCCTATCCCTATCCCTATCCCTGTCCCTGTCCCTATCCCTGTCCCTACCCCTATCCCTATCCCTATCCCTATCCATATCCCTATCCCTATCCCTATCCCTATCCCTATCCCTATTCCTATATCCCTATCCCTAACCAAACCGGGGATCGAGGCGCTCTCGAACACGAGACAAGGCTGGCTAATCTAAATAATGAAATACAGTTAATCAAAGGATTAATGAGCGCCGAAGAAGCATAATGAATTATGAATAGCATTTATTATTCGAGAACCGAAGTACAGAGCGAAATAATAATATAAAAGCGATGGTCCTGGGTATACCTGTAGGTATGTAGGTGTACGGCGTATACTTACTACGTTGATACCGGTACACCGTTGACGGTGTTGCTGTGGGGTTAAGGGTAGGAAACGAAGAGAGAGGGAGAGAGAGGGAGGTTTGGGATGAGGTGAGGGTGGTTCCGACCGAGAGACGGGCAAAACTTTGTCTCGCGTTTCTATTTGCATAAAATCGTCGTAGCCGGCGCCTCCGAAGATAATGAAATGAAACTAAACAAATAATGTAGATGCTAAACATTAATTACGCCCTCGAAGCCACGGTGGGGAATAAAGAAGAGGGGAATGGTACAGGGCGAGGTAAAGAGAGCAGAAAAGGGGTCGCGGGATAACGGGGTTCGCCAGAATTAAAATGGGATGGGACGAGAAGTCGAAGAACGAAATAGGGGGAAGAGAGAAGGGCAAAAGGGAGAAGGGAATATTAAGAAATCGTTTAGGAAGTTTAAATCAGAGACACTACTGCGAAGCGAACGAGAGAGACCTGGGTAGCTTAATCTCTGCTTGCCTTTAAGCTTGTGCAGAGACGAGGAGGCGTCGCTATAAACTTTAAACCGAACAAACTCAATCGAGAGGTATATGTTGGTCTTTCGTGTCGCACACACATATACCTATATACCTATTATCTATCTACATATATAATTTGGATAAATTCGGCGATGATATTTAGCCCCGGTATCTCTGACAGTAGGTCAGAAACTAATCGACAGGTAGCTATTTCCTTAAAGGTGGAAAAATGCTGCGAGTAAAGACACCGTGATACGAAGGTCTTAAGCGGGACGGATGAGAGACGTACGTTTCTTTGACACTTTGTAAAAGCTGTACGATATAGCAATAAATTATAACCGTTCTATCTACAACTCGACGTTAAACGTTCTCATATGTAAAATTTTTATAAGTCATTCGTAAAAATGTTCGATTCACCGAGTATGATAAACAGTTTCCATTACATTTCGTACGACGCTATGTTCAGCGTCGAACTGAAACGGGACGTAGACATTGATGGACAAGCAAAGCTTATATGGCTGTCGAGGGGACCACGAGAATCATGTTCTACAGTTTACATATTTATGTTATGACTTGGCCTTACTCGATTTAATTGACTGGATTGCCATAAAGTTGCGAATATTACGAACCGTCTCACCGGCATACGAAAGAATATTTAGAATAAATTTCAATAAATATTGATTAGGGAACGAATACATCACAGAGATTGGCCATTTTCCTCCGATTTCAAATGGTAATTTAGGCGATTCGCGACTTTTTCGGATCTCATCAACTCTCCCTCAATCGACATCGCTTATAACCGACGTTTAATACCCGACTCAAGATGTACACGGGTATATTTACAATCTCGTCTGCGCATATACATATATATATATATATATATATATATATATATATATATATATATATATATATATATATATATATATATATATATATATATATATATATATATATATATATATATATATATATATATATATATATATATATATATATATATATATATATATATATATATATATATATATATATATATATATATATATATATATATATATATATATATATTTATATTTATATGTATATGTATATGTATATGTATATGTATATGTATATATGTATGTATATATGTATATATATATATGTATATATATGTGTATATATATGTATATATATGTGTATATATATGTGTATATATATGTGTATATATATGTGTATATATATGTGTATATATATGTGTATATATATGTGTATATATGTGTGTATATATGTGTGTATATATGTGTATATATATGTGTATATATGTGTGTATATATATGTGTATATATATGTGTATATATATATGTATATATATATATATATATATATATATATATATATATATATATATATATATATATATATATACATATATATATATATATATATATATATACAGGTATATAGGTACGTATATGTATACGTACTCCGCAATAAAATCCAACATTTATTTACGCAAAGCTTAACCGCGAAAGAAGATACACGTACACAGCGTTCACCGAAGAAAACGCATCCATTCTATGAATGTTATCTATCAAATTTGATAATTGACAAATATTTTAAGAGGAAAAAACGTGTCAGAAGTAGCTGAAAATAAATAGAAATAATATCGCGACTGTTTTCGAATGATATAGCTGCGCATAAAGTAGACAAACTGGAACCATTTGTCTGTTTTCCTACGCAAAACTCGAGTGGACGGACACTGGTTTATTTCAGGGATAATCCAAACAAATGTACTCGGTGGCCCGCGAGTAAATAACATGCAAATTTCGTAATGCTGGTTGACCGATGGTTTCCCTCCAGCCTGTCACGACAATTCTGACTGTCCAGTCATTTCCATCTTTTTTTCGTCCTCCACCCATGTCTTACTCTTGGATGAACAATCGACGTTCTCCAAGGTCATTATTCTTTTCCTTAAGAAATCTTCGTATGAAGAATGGAAATTCCCTTACTGATATTTAAGCGGATGAAGAAAAGCTGTTACTGCTGCTACGTCTCGGTACAATTTATACGGTTGCTGGATATTCAAGATACGTCAAGTATTTCCGGTCCAGCCCTGTGTGGATTAATTAAACGGTAAATAGTTACAACTTGTCCAAGTACCTATATCCAAGTCAGCATTGGGCTTGTCTCGGATGAGTAAGCCTCCTTTAAGCTGAGCAAGAGAATTACGGGGGTGGTGTGAGGGGGTTAGAGCAGATGGGGTGTTGGCCAGTGGCTATCTCAGACTTCCCTCATCTTGCTGGCCTTAGTCCATCCCATCTTCATCTTCCCCGATGTTCCCCGAGCTCGAGCTCCAGCTTCAGCTTCAGCTCCAACCCCTGCTCACCACCCTCTTGGTTTCCAGAGAGATCGATTGTTATGCATAGCTTGTATTTGCCCACCGACTCTCTCGCCCTCACTATCTCTCTCCGCCTCTCTCTTTCCCTTCTCCAGGCCTGACTGCCCCTGCTCAACTCGACTCAAGACTGACCACTGACCATCCAGAAGGCTCCCTCTCGCAAATGCGAAGAAGGCAATTTCACCCAGACAACCAAATTAGATGCGTACGCTTTTAAGGCCATAGGATCTCTGCCTCTTTACATATCTACTCCTATCTGTCTATTCGAGACACGAATATTTCGAGCATATTACAAAAAATAAAACCCTTTCAAGTCCGAGCATCAGATTGCAGGGAAAATCGTTTCTTCATCAAAGAACTTTTTCACTTCATTTTTGATTCATTCATATAAAAAAACCAGCTTTTCTTATTGTTTTGTTTCTCATAAAACCCAAACTTATATTACAGACATTCGATAATCTTTCTAAAGTTCATTACTTGTTAGAAGACTCTACTTGATTCACCATGATGGTATTTGGGAAAGAAAAACGTGGAAGAGTTTTCCTCGGGCGCCTACGGTGCTTGCCTATTCCTCAACAAAGTAATCTAGGATTAAATCGATTTATTGCGTCAGATCGAGATCGTGGATTGTCCAGCCATGTGGATCGTGGATTGTCCATACATCCATATGGATGTCGTTTAAATCTTTCTGCAGGGATATGTGAATAAGTAGTTTTTGAAACAAGGTGTTATTACGAGTCTGTAGTTAGTAGTGCGTATAGTAACATTTAGCGTGGAATTTTAATCGTGTAATCAACGTTACGTATATTCAACTATGACACACGCTGGTCAGGAGTGGCGAAGGGGGCTGTAAGAAACTCCCAGACAACTAGCTGGCTATGTGAGTCCCTTATATAGTTCGGGAACAGCAGCAGCTGACGTACCAGGGACACCGAAGTCCAAACGTTCGATCGACGTCCGACGTCCGACGTCCGACGTCCGACGTCCGACGTCCGACGTCCGACGTTGAACCCTAGAATGTTTATTCTTGGTAGGGTCGGCGGGGTTGGGCACTCGGTGCAAACACCGAAATGCAAATTAGGATTACCCCACGCAGAGTTTGCTATTAACCTGAATTATTCGAGTCTTAATGATGGCTTAGGATCCCGCCCACTGATCTGAGGGATTAAGTTCGTGAATATTGCGAGGCGTAATGAACAGCTACGAATTAGGTGCTCGTCGAACGGAATTAAAAAAAAAAAAAAATAGAAAAAAAAAGAACGAGAGACAATCTTAAACGCTACCTGGAAACTTATTTACTCGATCTCTTCCCGAGCCTCAGGGCTTCCCCACGGCCTTATCTGTCACGTTTTCATTAATTGCACTGCACCCGCGATCCGCACATCAACTAAAATCAGCTCGGGTGTAGGTAACTTCAATTCTAAACAATTAATATTTCACGCAGAAGCAACAAGCTTTGATTTTGTTGGCAAGCCTGCGATGCCAGAATTGGAAAAACGAAATCAATGATAATTCCCGTTGAAATGGACGTTGGAGATTATCTAGAAATGAGCTCGGTGAGTAATGAAAAATTGATAAAATATACTGGTACTTTACTTTAAAGCTGTATGCGATCGTTTCTTCTCTTTACCGTTTCACTATTTACACCTTAACAAAGAGATTGTGAGAATCGAAGTCGCTTTAAACGCGAGTCGTGCGGAGCGCTAGGGGTGCTAAGGGAGACTTTTGCGAGCCGAGAGCGAACGGGGGTGTTTTTCCACCACCAGTTGCTCGCGGCACCCACAAACCTCACCCTGCTTTCACCAAGAGAGAGTGAGAGCTGGAAAGCGAGGTAGAGAAAGAGAGTAGAACGAACCATAAAAGTCCCAAACTCTCTGCGCGCCGTTCAACCCTCTACAAACCTCTCCTACACTCGCAACGCTCATAGATACCAGACAAGGAAACTGCGTTAGAGGATGAACGAGAATCAGGCAAGTAAAACCTGCCAAGAGGACATCGCTTTTATGCATTGGTTTAGTGAAGAGTCTACTGTAAGGCTCGCAGTTCAACACTCAGAGAAATGTTTTGTTGAAGAAATTTCTTTATTCAGTCAACAAAAAAATTTGTTCTGCTAACAAGAAATTTTGTTGATACTACTAAATGATTTTTCAAGTTAGTAGTATCAACAAAAATTTTCGGTAGCCCAACAAATTTTTTGTTAACTAAACAAAAAAAAAATAGGTTGACTGTATAATAACAAAACGTTTTGTTGGATTTTTTCTGAGTGAACAACGATATGCCGCAACCTTATATCCTCTCTTAAATATATTCAAAATGACTTCCTCTACCAGTTCAAAAATTTCCACAATCCAAACTTTTCGTTACAGTTATAAGTGCGTGTAATTTTTTTTACAGATAAAAGCACGGAGATGTGGTACTTCAAAATTTCGGAGAAGAAGTGCTTCACATGATGGTACAGGAGAAAGTGGATATGCTTTTTGGTGTTATGGTATTTTTTTTATTTTTTGTTTAGTTTTTTTTTTTTCTTTTGTTTCTTTTTGTTTTATAACGAACGGTTCGTTCAACTTTTTAGGGGTGCGGAGGGGTGGCAATTGTAACTGACGTGTGTCCAGCAAGAGCAAAGGAGCTTTGGTGTGGGCTGACGGCGGATGGGTTGAGTGTCCAGGTCGTAGTTGGAGGGTCGTTTATTGATCTCTCAAGTCCGAACCGCGCCGCGTGTAGTCGGGACCTAACCCCATCCACTCCCCATCTCCCTATCCTCGACCGTCGACTATACGTTTCCACCCCCGTTGACTGGCCACAACCACCCCCCGTTGCCGCACTCCGAGACACTGGACATAACGACTGCCTCAGCCTCCTTCTACCTTATTCTACCCCTTGGAGAAACAGGTTCCCAACTTCCAGTCGTTAACCGAGAGAGATGAACGGAAATGGAGAAGGAGGAGGAGGTGGGCACCAGTTAACTTCAGACGTTTCCAAATCAACCGACACACTCGCTCAAGCAAGGAACAGTAGTACACGAGTTCCGGGGGCCAAAACGACTCCTCTAACTCAAAGTGTTTTCCTGATTGTAGGAAGAATAAGCACTCATGTTTCATCGACTATTCTCTATTGGGAAATTTTACTGTAGAACGATATATGGGGCCAAGTTAGAGAAAGAAAGCGCGTTGTTGAACTGGCATCGTGAAGTGAGTGAAGAAGTTAGTGTTTTGCTTTTTGAAAGAAATATTCACCGTTTCTTTAATCACCTCGGAGATTGGTCGAGGTCAGCAAGACTGGGCGAGTTTCCCCGAACATTGAGAACCTTTCCATTCGAGAAGGGTTGCTAGTTGCAGATAACTTATTCCTCCCGTTTACCACCCTCGCCTACCACTCCGTTCCCGGTGTTTCCCCGCTTCGCGACCCTCGGACGCACAACCCTCATCTACATCTTGGCCAACGAGCGAGCGGTCATCTTGTTCCAGGGCCTTTCGTACTTAGATAGCCTCACACTCACCCTTTAGAGAAGCAGGGTATAGTCTCACGGTAGAAAACCTCCTCCATACAGGTTGTCGATAAATTCTGGTCAGTGTCTTCTTCCTTTCATAATGTGTTATGCTGTACGATCCATCAAAAGTGCAGCTGCAGCAACAGCAGCGAGCTTTTCTCCTTCATACACATGTCTGGCCAGTCTGCAGTCTAGGCCACGTCATTTCTGATTGCGTAGAAAAAAAACAAAAAGCCGGAACATTGGGTAACTCCAAAATCCGTGCTGAGTGTTTTGTTTTCAGACTGGATGGACGAGGTTTTACTTACAGTTGGCAAGCTCTTTGCAAGGTTCAATTTCTTGGTCCAAAGCCAAGATGTGCCCTTGTTTTCATATCTGTTCAATTTTCATGGATTTTTGTTACGGGTTTTGAACAGCCAATACTTACAACTGGATACTCGAAAATAATTCAACGATCATTATGTGTCAAGATGCTTACGAATTGAAAGATTCGGCAATTCTAAGCTCGGTATTTAACGGAGTTTCACTTCCCGGAAATACGGAGTCATTTCAAGGCAACGCGTTTCGCCACCAAGCGAATCTTGTACCATATACCTATACACATACATGCGTGTGTATGGTAGGTATGTACAGTTGCTTTGTAACGATGGCATATTATCGCTTGGTAAATTTCATGGTACACATTATATATTCCGAACAAATAGAGTGTGCACGCTACAATTACGAATGCATTATGCAATATAAATATTGATGCTTCCTGTAAAAACTGAAACCCGTAGGGGCGATCGTCAAGCTAAATGCAAAGTATGCACCAGGCTTCCCAGGGTTAAGATTCTTCGATAACATCTTGAAAGGGATCGAAAATTCGGTTAATTTTCTTATTAAAAAAAAAATCCTTTTCACAAAGTCTTCGTTATATCACGACCGTACCACGACTTCGAGCGTATTAACTCCCATAACTCGCACTCGCACAGGACTTTTGACAGAGATAGGAAATACCGGGTGGACTGTTGGCTACCAGGATTGAAGCTAACAAAATTTGACTCCTAATTAAGAAGCGGGAAGGATGAATCTATTATCTCAGGCTTACCAGAGCAAATACACCGGCATTAATGTCACCAGTGTTACCAACATACAGACACAGGCGAACATACGTGTTCATTAGGCGTATTTACTGTTTAGCATTTCAAATTTGGCCGGCAGTAACGATACAGATATAGCCTGAGTGAGGATAACCCTTTTGGCAATCAAATATTTTAATTTAATCGTCCCGCTAATGATCTGGCTTACATTCTGTATACGTGGGTGTAGTCGTTTCTTCCTACCTCTTCATTCGAGTCAACCACGAGAAATTCAAATTTCGTCCACCTCATACTCCGCGAGTTCATATAAATCATCCTCAAGTCTGCTCTATCATTCGTATTCAAAGAACAATAAATTATAAATGTAAAAATCCAATAAGTTTCTTTCACAAAATTTGTGTTTAATAGCGCCAAACGTTCTGACGCCGAATATCAGGAGCTGTCAGGGGCGAGGGAGGCGATCGAAGAGGTCGTAAGGATAGCCAGAGGTCGCATGAGGTCAAGAGGGATGAATGGGTGTCAGATGGTGGGGAAGTTCGTTCGTACGTTGGGTTCATTAGGTTATTGAAACCTTAGTCAATGTAACTAGTGTAGCCGGTGGCCGGTGGCCGGTAGCTGCAGAGGGGCTTCGTAATGCTTACTGTCGAAGTATAGATGACTATCACATACTATAACGTGCGTTCAACGAGTGAACTCTGCACCATTTCTACTTGGATGAACGTGTGCGGACGGACGGATGAACAGTCGGGCGTACCAGCGGTTGGACATACGGTCCCGGACGCCTTGACAGAGAATCACGTTACTATTATAGACTACAAGTTTGTATGCTAATATCGGACATTAATTAAACGTTGCACGTTAATGGCGCAAAGGCCGAGGCCGAGGCCTCAGGTCGTGCCAGGTAGCCATCCAGTTCGGAATGTTATAGCGTTGCAGAGAAATTATGAATCAGAATTTGACGGTTCTCATTTTACGCCTTTTTCAATCTCAAGGTGGATTTTTATCCATCCGTTCATGGTTGAATTTCATCTTTTGTTTGATGTACTTATTTATTTATTTTTTTGGCAAGCACGTTTATTTATATACTTCATTCTTTCCGACATAATCACGGTTCTCGGAATAAGAGGACTAATTACATTTACAAATTGACAAAAGAAGTTTTTTTTTTTTGTATTTTTATATTTTCATTTTGAATTTTTCTCTTTTCATCTCTCGGGGTTTCTTCTTTAAGGGGTCGATCATGTTTGTATGATTTTATGGGGCTGTGTGCTACCATTCTTTTTACCCCGGCGCAATATCTGACCGCATATATGTAGGTATGTATATCAAAGCCTCTTCGGAATATTAAATTTGATTGTATAACGTATATAGGTAATCGTTAAATTAAAATATAACGTCAACTAATCTAGCCGACATTAATTAGCCAAACATTGAATAGCTATACGTGAACAATTATAGTATTCCCAGCCTCCATCAATATTCGTATTCAAAAACGTTGACGAACTTATCCATAATATGCTCAGTGCAGTACTTAATGATATGAATTAATTAGATAAGTATGAACATTGGATTTACGAGTGGTGCATGATGAATTCAGTTTTATTTGAAGTGCAGCTTTATATACCGAGAGGTTTTCTTGAAACTAACCAGTCGACAGCGCAAGCGTGAGTTTCAGCTTCTGCTAATGCAGGTTGGCCATCCCGGATTTTAGCTGTCACAAGCTCACAGGCTCACAGGCTCAAATATCGTCACAAGACAGACTAGCCAACCAATGAAATTAAATTATTTGACGCATGTGCTGTCGACTGTTTGGTTTGAAGAAAACCTCTCGGTATGTAATAACGGGGCCAGTGAACATGCGGATTAAATTGACCATCTTCAATACACTTTGTCGCGGTTTTGTAGCGTGACGTGGTTTTTTGGTATATTGCCTAAATTCAGCATGATTTCGAATATATATATATATATATATATATATATATATATATATATATATATATATATATATATATATATATATATATATATATATATATATATATATATATATATGTACATATATATATACACACATACATACACATGTATAGCTAGAAATTCCCACACTTCTCGCCGAATTTATCAGCTAGCAGTTAGCTGCACTGAGACACGAAGCCGCAAAAGATCAGACGAAAAATGTACAGTGCGCTTATACGCGAATTTCTGCACTCTGTGAGGATAGAACCAGACGAATTTGGGAATTTTACTAACTCGCATTTAATTTTAAGCCGGAAACCATACGAATTATTGCTGCCTCTATTTTCGTACGTACATATACGTGGGTATATTAGATTACGAAGAGATTCAGAATGTCATAGGGTTGTGTAAATAGGAATCCGAAAACTTCAAGTGCAAAAATAAGAGAAGATAAAAAGAAAAATTAAAAAAAAAAAAACTATAAAAAAGGGGATAAAAAGTAAAATAAGAATTTCTCTTCACGAGTATAAAAAAAATTGTAGAAACTCGATTTGTCATTCACCCTATGCCCGAAGTGGACGATAAACAATTCTCATTTCTAGCTTGTGCATACAATCGAAACTTCAGATTGTGGCCGCAAAAGTTTTCGCTAATTAGGTTCTTTAATCGGTGGTTATTGTTTCGCCGAGGCTTAATTTAGAGGCAGCTGCCAGTGAACGCTAATTAAAATACCTAATTGTAGCCATTAACATGAGACGCGATGTGGCAGTGTACGCGCATATACGCTCGCCGATCTCAGCTGCTTACGCTTTCTATAAATATACCCTCAATTAACATTTCTCGGGTTTCAGCTAAAAATTAAGAGACTCGCACTCGTATATAGATATATAAGATCCAAGGCAGCCCTACATCTCAATCGCGGTCTACATCACTTATTACGCTATCTCATGTAATACCTCACTATACATTAAACATATACCTATATGTGTAGCTATGTATACATATAAGTATAAGTAACTGTATAAGTATTTAAAAATAACAATGACGAATCTGCCTTAAATAACTCGCAACATTTTACAATTCTTAACATAGCATTACGCGATGTGACCATCAATTCATATATTATTTATGTACAGATTTTCATCCAGCGTAACACAATTCACAATCAGTATACCAAGAATCAAGTTCGGGTAGGAACTATGAGAGAATAAACGATATCTACGGTGTTCCACCGAAAGCAAGTTTGCAGCAGGACAATGTAGTTGTCGCCTAATGAGTAATGATCATATCATTCAATTAACACCTCGGTTTCGTTAATTCATTAGCCTTAGATCAGACTGTAACCGAATCTTGCAAACTTCGGAATTAAAATTCATAAAAAAGAATGAGATCGATATCCCGTATGTAATGTCGCACATGCGGGGCAATGAACGATGGATTCGATTTCTTAAATCGATTGTAGAAGGATCTCTTCTGGCATTGGATTAAACACTGGCGATTAGCTCCGGTCTTTTGCACCGTAAATAGATAAGTATTGAAAATTGCGTTCGATTTATTTATTATTAACATTGCAAAGATCGTTGATTAGTCTCGGATCGGTACCTTCGTTTATCTCTTTGTCCCTGCAGCGGCGATGAAGACGGTTTCATGGTTTATTTTTTTTCTGGTTTTTCAATTCTGCTTTTTTTCCTACCTTCGAAACAGCTCTTCGCGATACGGTAAATTAACTGACGAACGTATGTCAGTATTAATGACAAACTTTTATTACATTAGTATAAGAGTCTCATCAGAATTGGTCACGGAAATGAAAAATGATTAACAAGATATAACTGAGAAATGAAGAAGTTATTAAAAACAACAATTCCCGGCTATTGTTGCAGAACGTGTTAATATCTTTTTTCCATTTCTGTCATCAACCGCTTCGTACTTTAGCACTCAAAAACTATAACCGGAATCGGTTGATAACTGTTCGAGTAAATCACTAGGGAATTGAGTTCGTTGATTACGGACTCTCGCTGTTTAGAACGGAGGTCTTTCACGTAATTTTACACTGCAGTTGAAGCTGATCACAGGCGTACAGATTGTCCATCGGTATATACATATCCATATATCGACACATGTAAAATATACATATACCGTTATTCTATCCATGTACACCTATTTACTTATATGATTATCCCACAATCATTGGATTTATTGACTACCTACCTACCATTTCCAAGCTCCTGATTTATTCCGACATTAATCAAGTTAATGATGCGCCAGCAACCTTCGCCTCCGCCCACCCCCTTCTCTCCCAATCTCACCCTCTGGACCCCTACGTCACCCGGCAAACAGGAAATGAGCATTTCGATCGAGATCACTTGTGTACAATTAGTAACGCGGGAAAACTAGACTATCCCGACGAGGCTTGGCCCTGCGAGCATCACCGAGGTACCCGCAGGTAGTTTCGTAGTTCAGGGTTATATAGAAGCTTTCTTGCGGCGAAGAAAATAATATGTTTTTCAACGCTCCTAATAAATTGTTATTCGAAATTTTATGGATCAAATTGAAGACGAGTTTCTGGCTGGTTTAATCTCGAGATTAAATTAGACTATACACCGCAGCCGATCGCGATGGTTGTTGCGTTACAGTGTGTTATGTTATACTTACGGTACCCACACCGGGGCTCCCGAACGTTCGGAATTAACAGACAATCGTGACTCACCTGAAACATAAAGGGGGAGGGAATGTTAATAAGATACCTGCTTTTACGGATATACCTTCTCCTCGTCGAACTGTGTCCAGGAATTCCTTCATTCTTTATATGTATTCCATATATGTAAAAAAATGAAAAGAAGCTTACGATACATAAGAAAAGAAAAAGAAAATGTTTTTCATTTGAAAATTTGAAAACAACAGATGAGAACTTTCTAACAAACGCAATTGCACGTCAGGGTGAAATATCGTCGTAATACGCAAGGAGGGACTCGTTCAGAACTGGATTTCTCTCAGTCGCATCTGACCTTTACAGTTCGGCAACAGAAAGGGAAACGTATTAGCGCCGATGGTACTTAAATGGCATTCCAGCACAGGCAGATAACATACACTGTACAGTTTACACGTACTTTTAACCGTGTCCTAACAATATACGGCAATGTATGTACATACCAACGTACACACTTGTGTATGCATGCGTGTGTACGTGCAGCATCTACCTGCGTACATGGCAAGCTAGAGGGCAGAGTAAAGGGCGGAGTGAAGAGGGAAGAGAGAAGAGAGAGAGAGGAGAGAGGAGGGAAGAGGAGTGAAACCGGGATGATGTTACACCATCAATCAGCTGGCAAACATTAACTCAACACCCGCTCCCTACTGCCTGACCTGGTCTGCGCTCGGCCATGCCGATAATATCACTATGATACCAAAGGTGCTACTATAAACAGGCTACAACGTTCGATGTAATTAATTATTTAGTTCTCTGATTTGTAGGCGACGCAAGTATATAGGGGATAAAACCTCGGTGAATCAAAGAGTCGATATATTGAGTCGATTGATTCGATCGGGTGTCTGTCATCACTGCCGAAACACGTTAAAATTACGTTTTAAAGAGGTTGGCTAGTTAAAAATCAATACTTTTTGTTAAATTCATCAGGGGATAGTCAAGACATTGGGTATTCGTATGATTATCATATTTGTGAACTGAGGATGTCCCTGAAAATTCAATTAAAAACAAAAATACCAAAATTATAAATAAACGGTGAGATATCGATTTTTCATTTTAAGTCGCTTTCAAATAATGAAAAATCTAGTAGATTGGTTCGATTTCACTCTTTGATGGTTTTTTAGGTTCAGAAAAGTATTCTCCACAATACCACTGGGTCACCTTTTTAACTTTCCGCAATGAAAATTGAAAAATTTCATAAAAACGGGAAGTTATTGGTTTCGGTCCGATTTTTGAAAATCGAGTTTTCATCAGATCTTGACGTCTTGGGGTCCTAGGAAGCTATTCTGACTATTTTTGGATGGATGTCCGTATGTGTGTGTGAACAAATTTTTGTCGTACTACATCTTTAGAACGAATCGACCGATTGAAATGGTTCTCATGGCGATCGAAAGGGTTCATCAAGACTTAGATCTGATTAGATTTTGGAATCGATCGGTCGAGTAGTTTCAAAGTTATTCGAAGAATAGAAATTGAAGAAAAAAAGACTTGTATGCAGAAAACTAATTATACTTATAACCTTCTTTAATTTATGATGAACACAATAGTATCAATTAATTGTAACGTATTCAACACAGCGGGAAGTTTTCGGGTTGGCCCACAGGTCAACCAGTTTCCTGATTTTTTCAATTGAATTTTTAGGAACGTCCTCAGATCACAAATATGATAATCATACGAATATCCAATATCTTGACTATCCCTTGATAAATTTAACAAAAAGTATTGATTTTTGACTAGCCAACCTCCTTAAGTATCGATCGCCTCCCAATCGCCTTACATTTTCCATATCATTTGCCAAATAAAAGTTACATATTCATACTCTCTTTGCAAATAGGAGCGGGACAGGAATTTGATACAATCATCACAAATAGTGGAAAATCGTCAATCGGTGTTCCTGACAATTTCTGATCGACCAATATCCCGGTGGAATCATTTATTCAGATGTGTGTAATGTTGCAGCTGCAGTAGACATACGCCCGTGCGAGACGTCAACGCTTCTCAATACTGAGGAAAGTATACCTATGTAGGGGTATATGAATCAGAGGAGGAAAAAGACGGATGAATTACGTACGAACCATACGTCTATTCTTGCTGCGATATATAAAGATAGGATGGTAAATCATTTATTTACTCTCGCGAAGTCAGGCTTCCATGTACGAAAGCTCGCTGCGGACTTTAATTCATGAGAATATACATATAGGTATATGGAATATGGCGGTACAAATTGATGAAAGATTTTCGAGTTTTTCTGAATCCATCAAAGCTCGTGAAATCATACCGACATCCTACCGGACGGATTAATAAGAGAATACGAATAACTGTAACGTCATTCAGCGATCAAAGATTCTCATGAGATCGTTTCTCGATTCGATGGACGGGAAAACCGATGATGATTCAAGTGTTAGAATCACGCAGATCCAGAATGGACGGGATCATATATTGATAATCAGCTAGAAACCTGCTCCGCCAACGCGCTTGGTATATATTTAAACAGTGGTCAACCGTCTTCGGATTATTCAGACATCGATCCGACTGCTAGACCTACAGGACATCGTCCGAACGCTGCGAACCCACTTTGAATCTCACCCTCGCCCTCGTACACGGCGCGGTGCTTAAATTCGCACGCAAGAACGAATCATATTTTGAAAACGACACGCAGCCATCGGTGAGAAGAATTCTCTTTTCATTTTTGGTGATCGAAGAACGCGTTTTTGGCAAATAAAAACACGTACGTGCTTCATATTATGTGGAATTCTGATGAGAATAAAAACAGAGGGAAGAAATTTTGGCGGATACTAGCCGGTCAGGGTCGTAAAGAGCAGCGAATGTTTGCGTCAAAGAGTGGAATGAGAAGACTCAACCTCTCCTGTTCGGTATTTGCATCAAGGATTTGCATAGGTCCGGAGTTGAGCGATAGGTAGGTGCAGGTGATCACTGTGGAAATTGTAATTGCAGCGAATAGCAGCGCGTGAATGAGTTTCTTTCGAGGTATATGGCGATGGACGACGGGGGATGATGCCAGTGTGCACTCGGGCGCTACAATCAGCGTAGTTTTTATTTTGTATTTTCATTCGAAACTGGGTATGAAAAAAAACGCGTCGAACCGAACAATACCGTAAATAGCAGCGAAATACGCAAATCGGTCCTTTTAGCTTAAAATTACAGTTGCACCGTGCGACGGACGAGCTTCGGGTGGATGCCAGGGGGTTGAAACTGGGCGGTTGGCGGTTCGTGGGTGAAAAAAAAGTGGGGTGTGTGTCCTGGAAAAAAATCCATACAATCCGATCAGAACAATGTATGCGTGTGAACGTACGATTGCCTCGATTTTCTCTGTATGGTGCAGCTCGGGCATTGATACGGAAGCCAGATCTGAGCGTACGCTGATAAATGCGGAAAATAAACCATTTTTAAAATGGCGTCGTGTACCGGTTGATGGCTGGTAATACCCGGGATTCCGATAGTCGGGATGCTGCTGGGGCCGCAGGACCCCCGTGACAATTGCGTACGGTGGGCTATTTAATAAAGCCTAATAAATAATCAAAGATATGCATAAATTTGGGGTTTGTAAAAATATGAAAAAATTAAAAAATAAAAAAATCAAGGAAAAGAAAAAAGTATTTTCAACCAAATATTATACATTAGATTTGAGATGTTTTTTTTTTTTTTTGTTTTTGTTTTTATTCAATTATAATTCAATCGAAAATTAATTAAATTTTTTTTTGTTTTTCTCGAATTTTAGTTATTTGTTTTTCTGAATTCAATTGAGGCTGTCTATTTTCGCAACTTTTTGTTCATTTGTTTATTTATTTATTTATTTACTTAGTTTTCCTTTTTATCCCTTTTTTGTGCTTTTGTTGAAAAAAAAAAGAAAACAAAAAAATATTAAAAATTAAAAATTAAAAAAATTTTGATTGAGCACCGATGCAGGGGATAAAAACGAGGGAGTGGTCAAAAGCGCTTGGAGGGTGCTGATAAAAAATTATACCGAAAACGAAATTGAGCGAACCCCTAGTGGCGCAGCAGACGTGCATGGATATATATTATTTCTGTGGGGGCAACCCTTTACTTTTTCATCGCAGACAAAGCTCACCACAGCTATTGCCTAGAAACTTTAAAAAAAAGTTCGATTCTGAATAATATAAACTTGCCACTGCACTGTTCGTATATTTTGTGTTTACGTAACAATCGCTAGGCAACGAAAATGCTGCTCGTCTTTCCTCGATCATGTACTAAAATAATTGTCAACTTCCTCTACTTGTATGCTTCACCGCATACGATATACCTACATAAAAGTACGTATGACACATTTGTTACATCACCTGCAGCTTAGAACGACGTTCATTGGAAAATAAAGAATTAACCTTTATTATACTTTTTTTTTTATTATTATCAGAAATAATTCAATCGTCTTAAGCTCACAGGAACGTCTGAGTCCTATTTTATTTCAATTCGTCCATGTAAATAATAAAAACAAACACCCCTTATGATTCTCTCACGTATATAGGTATATAATGTAGATACAAATCAAAGTTATTGATATAGATATTGTTTTCCTCTTTGTCTGTAATTTTTTTTCCCTCAATTCTCTGTAGGCAGAAACATGTTTCGTACTAATTGTAAAACCATTGGTATAGAATTATGATAAGGAGCTTTTCAGTTGAGGATTTGTATAAGCCAGCGGAATATATGGGCTTGTTTGCGCATGTCTAAAGTTCTTAACTTTTCATTAATTTTTTCACCGGTCCATGCCTTCAGTATCGGAGGAAAAGAGACAAATTTCTTCATTCTTTGATAGATATAGGTATGCCTTATAAGTATACAAATACATATATATTTAGTTGCCTACGTGAGTGCTGCACCGTTGTGCGCATTAATACATACCTGGCCAGGCATATAACATAATAATTACTAATGAGAATTAAAACTTCGTGAAGTAGCTAGGCTGGTTTGTAATTGTAAAATTTTTCGCGTATTACAAAAAGCCACCGCTGCACGTTTAAAAAACTGAAATAAAACAACTGAAAACACTTTTCGCTTGCGGTAAATGAAGAGAGAAAAAGAGAGAAAGAGAGACAGAGACAGAAAAAAATGAAAAATGAAAAATAAAAAACTAAAAATTTCTCGGTCTTGCCGCGTGTGCAGGGGAGTGGTAGTTATTGTGTTACTACCTCGGTTTAATACAACAGCGGGTACTCTATGCGCCTTGTAATTGTAATAGTTATTATTACGTATATAATTAACGCCGTTTCAATTCCGTCCTCCGGATTTCGAGGTCTCCGACCAAAACTTTACTAACCTGCAGGTAGGTAGGTGGGTACAGTAAGTAAGGGTCGTTTACATAATTCATTAAAGAACAAGCACAATTTTGAAGAGACTTTTTCCTTCTAATTTTCAGTATATATGTATATATATATATTTAATTTTTTTAATTTTTTTTTTTTTTAATTTAATTATTCCACATATTTTTCTTTTATTTTTCAACAAAAAAACCCACAATTCCACTTGGGGAAAAATTTAGTTGCACACCATAAGACCGAGCTATCATTTTACTGATGTATTGTTCTCGCCTGGGCGTGCATGCGTCGGTTCGCTTTCATTCAAGGGGTGTAGAAATTATATACTCGTACGTGTACTATATACCCACTACTCATACATAGAGCGGAAAAGCACGTCCAATACCTACCTAATCCTGTATTTTTCCATTGATTCGTCGGTGCCAGCTCGGAAGGGTTGGGGTGCAAGAGGAGAGACACGTGAAGCGAGGGACGGGGGGGGGGGGGGGGGGGAGGGAGTCAAGGGGAGCAAATGTAATTAATTATCCCTGTAATGACTCTGACTGATGAGCGGCTGGACAAGTCCAGCCAGGTCGAAATAGCGTCGAGGTAGAGAAGGGTAGAAACACCCGTTGATCGTTGCATCTTTTCGATTATCAGGCAAAAAATAGTTTCTAACTTTATTTCAATTTCATCCCGTGAGTGCCAGGCAACACTAGCGAAAATTTTAATGCGATCGAAAAGATACGCAGACTGAAAGCAGATCTTACGCTGATACGAAGAATCGCAAACAGCTGGGTAATCAGTTTTTGGTAAGATACAAGGTGGACTTGATCGTGCTTTAAAATGGATCCAATCCTTCAGTAGGTAGAAGGATAGGGAGACAGCGAGAGGTACGACGAGGGGCTCTGTGCATGACAAGGTAGATTTATTTTTTTCACACCCTGCGAGCACCGCTTCGGACCTGGACGAGGTGTTTTAATATTTTAATAGGACGACGGAATAGCCCAGCTTCGTGACTTGCCGTTTCGTATAATGATATTCTCATGCATTCTAGGCGGCAGTGTGCGACTCATTAGACAGGAAATTAACAGCAAGGTTGGCGACGAGGATCGCATGGTCGTCAATGGGTCCGAGAGTATTTTTTTCTATTTTCCTTTCCTTCCCTTTCGTTTCTGTTCGTTTCTTTTTTTTTTTTTGCCTCTGTTTTTCCGAATTTCTTTTTTTGAGGCCGATTTATTTCACCTTCTAATTTACTTTCCACTAATTCGTACTGGATTGGTTCTGCAGCGATGGTTCGCGTTTCCAATCGTCAATGCCGCCGGACGAAATAAAGAATTACCCGAATCCCAGAAATCCAATCAAAAAACCTCGGCGCACCTGCGCGGACCCGGATGAAAAAGTATCCTACCTACTACTATACATCCTGTACGAGCTACATCGCATCGCGTATGTCCACATAATAGTTCCTTGTTTCATTTCAAATTCCTGTTAACTTTTACTGTATATCTATCCTACCTATACCCAACTACCTACCCACCTACCTGCCTACCTTATACAACCTATACGGAACACAAGGTGTGACGAGGCGAGCTTTTCGTAGTTCGGTTACCAAGATTTTATAACAGTCATTCCGTACTATATACCTTATACCTACGTTCGTGGAACTAAATTCTATCGCAATTATAGACACACCGTTGCACACTTTTGTACAGTTTCAAAGTTTAAAGCAGCTCACGCACCGAGTTTCAAGTGCAAGTCACGCAGCTTTCGATCGGCGATATATATATATATATATATATATATATATATATATATATATATATATATATATATATATATATATATATATATATATATATATATATATACGGGGCATTCCATGTCAAATTTACCTATCAAATGAGTTTGCATCTGCGATTTCGCTGAAATTGAGATGTGTTTCAGTACCCATTTAAAGACACTTCCCTTAGTTTTTTCAATTTTTTTTTTTTTTTTGCCGATAGTTTCTGAGATATCGAACTTTCAGGAATTTGATAATTTTTTTTTCAATTATCCATAACTTTCTGGAAAATTGATCGATTTGGAATACTTTTTTTCAAATTATTCGCTTTCAAACGTAGTTTTTGAAAAAATAAAATTGAAAAAAATTCTTTGCTAGAGTTGTCATCATGTTCTGTTCAAAGTTGCATTAAAATCGCGTTTTCAAGGATGTGTGGGTCCTTCGATTTTTCTCAAAACATTCTCAAAAGAACTTGACATAATTTGAAAATTTTAGAGACCCATCCTATCGTGGGCCAACCATATTTAGTATTGTGTAAATTTTCCGACTTTTTAAATTTTGTAAAATTTGGTATGAGGGAGTTATAACGTTTTCTTCATCAACCTAATTTTAAAAACGCAGTGATTTACGATTTATCAACATTCTCCTAATGAAGATTTGACATTTTGATTATCGATAATAATGATTTGATTGCATTTTACATTTTTAAGTTTGCTAATTTAATTTTAAGAGTAGCCGATTGATGGCGCCATTGTCATGATGATTCATCTGATATACAGGGTCTGATATATAAAGCAGACATCCCTAAAAACGCGATTTTAATGCAAAATTGTACAAAACACGATGACAACTCTAACAAAAAATTTTTTTCCAAAAACTACGTTTAAAGGCGAATAATTCGAAGAAAAAAATCCAAATCGATCAATTTTCCAAAAAATTATGGACGATTGAAAAAAAAATTATCAAATTTTTGAAAATTCGATATCTCAGAAACTATCGGCTAAAAAAAATGGAAAACAATCAGGGAAGTGTCTTTAAATGGGAACTGAAACATATCTCAATTTCAGCGAAATCGCAGATGCAATCTTATTTGATAGGCAAATTTGGCATGAAATGCCCCATATGTACCTAGTTATGAACATTGCAGATTTCTACGAAGGAGATAAAGCTGAGGAAGCTAAAGATACTGGTAACTGAATGTTTTGGGTTTCTTGTATTCAAATTCAACGTAAGTATTCCGGTTTCGCATCATTGGAAAAATTTTTCGAAGTTTCCGAACAAGGAGAACAAGATGAAAAAGAAGAAGTAGCAGCAGCATCGGCATCTTGAGAAACAGTATCTTGGAAGAAAACAGCTCGCTCGCTTCTTGCCGGTGATCCTGACAAATGAAGTTTTATAATCGTTATTGATTGGCAACTTACTTGCGCCCGATTCGCAGTTACTCCGGGTGGGTTTGGGAGCGCCGAGATTGATGCGTTCGGTAAACAGAAGAGGCGCGTCCTCGTTTGTAGGACGACCCGGCGACGAACGAAGCACGAAGGCGCGTAATTAATCGTAGCTTAGATTCGTAATGCCAACTAATTTCGTTAATGACTGGATTTCACGTAATTTCGATTCGTTGGCAGCGGGACTTCCTTCTTTGTTACCAACCCGGCCACGATGCTTCGTGTTGATAATTGTATCTCGCATCCTACTCACAGTCGTACCTTGCGTGACAAATTTTATAAAACCATATCGCCGAGTTCCCCTTTAATACACATACACATGTATACAAATATGTGTGAAGAAAAAAATGTTGAATTGATAAACAAAAAAGAAAAAAATTAAATAATTTAAAATGAAATAAAAAAAAGGCATAGGAACGTCTTGATGAAATGATTCATGATTTCGTTCCTAATATAAGTTGCAATCTGTATAAGGTATTCGATGTGGTTTGATTCACGAGCGCTGTAAATAGATATAGGTATATACATGTATATTGTATATACTATATGTAGAACGTAGAGGTTGGAGATAGGTACGTTTTATAATACTTTAAATGCGAAACGCGCGCCATTTTAATCGAAATAAGTTTTTTTTCGTCTTTATTTCGTTTTTTTTTTCGTTTTCTTTTTCTTTTTTTTTCTGTTTTGATTTATTTTTTATTTTTTGTATTTCTATTTCAACCGAAAAAAAGTTTCGTATTTAGAGAGAATGAAATGAGTTCACCTCCGGTACGATGAAAGACCGATAAGCATAGCTGATTTATACGAGGCACCGCCGAACGTCCGAGCGTCCGACGCGAGTGCGAGTGAACAAAAAAAAAGAGAGAAATAGTAGAACGTTGGGGGGGAAACTGAAAGACAGGCGTTTTCAATTTGATCGGTGAAACTGGCGATTCCAGGGCTTCACTAGAGCGACAGAGAGGAGGGAAAAAGCGAGATACATATGGAAAGATGAAAAGATAAAAAGACATGCGGTGCAATTTTCAAATAATATTTCAGCATACACATACAAACATTTGTCGATATATCCCCGCATATATATACATATATATATATATATATATATATATATATATATATATATATATATATATATATATATATATATATATGTATGTATATATGTATATATATAAATATATGCATACATACATAAGCTGGAGGTGTGGGGCAAAAAGCTTTTCATTAGATCAAACATAATAACGTTGACTTTGAAGTAACGTGCGACCAGTTGTCTCTCCGAAACCAAACTGACCAGCCAACTCTGCTGGCTGACTCTTTGTTCTGCATGTCATATCTACCCGGCTCTCTTTCACTCGGTCTTCTTGGTCAGTTGATTTTTTTTTTTCATTTATTTATTAATTCTTCTTTCTTTTTCATTTTCATATGTTAAACTGATTTCCGAACTAAATCCCTACTGGCTTCTGTCGGCGTGCAATTAACGATCAGAAGAAAAAGTAAAAACAGTTAAACAAACGAAACAAAAAAAATAAATAAATAAAAATAAAGAGAAAAAAAAAAAAAACTTACGAGCTTCATGTAATAAGCTCGGCTCTCGGTCAGTCTCTGGACCTCACGGTAGATGTTTGCGCGCGATTTCTACTGCAGCTTCGCAAATCGGACAAAAGAATGGCTCTTCATTCGCAGCGCCGGTTGTTGGCAGCAGTTGCTGTAGGTACTGGTGGTTATATACCTACCACGATATACAGGCATCGCCTACGAGCCACAGGGCTGCCACCATGTCACATACACACACATACGTATGAACCAAACACGGAGCACACACTCTGCGCGCCCCTTTTCATTTTCATTTATTCGCTCGCTTGCGCGTTCTATTGGGAAAAAAGGGTTTTTTTGTTTAGCTGGATTGGAAGTGGTATAAATTGGTAAGGGGGCCGTCGACGGGGGACAGACCCCGACGGAGTCGGAAGGGGGGTACCGGGTATGAGGCACGGGGTAAAAGAGGGGCGTTGATTAGTGGCGGGGCCAGGGGTGGACAAGAGGGTGAAACCTTTCTAATGATAAACCCACCCGAACGGGTAGAGAGTTCTCTGATTTTGTTTTTCCGTTTTTTTGGTGTTGTTCTTTTATTTTTCCAATCTATAATTATCCATGTTTATCGTTACCACCCGAGAATCTTGTTCACATTCACTAAACAACAAAATTTCATCAACAAGATTATTTCTTGTCCAAAAGTTTTCGAATAGTTTTGCAATTTGAATGGCCCAAGTAAAATTTTTATACCACAAATTTTTCGGCAGGTATCTACAGCATCTCAACACGTGGTGGATATAGAAATATAAACGTGATATGGCTATAGATATTCACCCGTTGCAATAGAGGTAAAGAAATTCTATCTCCCAGGTGGAAATATTAATGTGAGATTTTCCCCAGCGATGCGATCGCTCTCGGTACGTTTAACCCAGTGACTCGGTATACTAGGGGTGGTTTGCGGAAGAAAGAAGCGGGAAATGCGAGAACGGGAGGTAGAAATAGGCGAGGGAGCAGCTTTCGCTTTCGTCGAGGCAAAAGCAGCAACAAGAAAAGCTCGAAGGCTTCGGCCAAGTTCATGACTCTGCTGTTGAACAACTTGCGGCACTCGCATTATATTTCGAAAATAATTTCAACACTTAACGGATATTTTGTGGCCTCTTGAATTTATGTACGTGAAGCGAGTTGTCAGATGAAGTAGAAGATGAGCAAGGGGAGAAGAAAGATAAAGGAGAAGATAAAAATAAAACAGAAAGAGAAAAAATAGAGATTTTTTTTTTTACGGTTTATTCAGTTCCATTCAATTTACGATAAATGTTTCGCCAATATTTTTCCCCCGTTGTTGCAGTCTCTATCGACAAGGTACACTTTTAAACGAACTGTACTGTACTGTACTGTACTCTACTGTACTGTACTGTACTGTACTGTACTGTACTGTGCTGTACTGTACCGCACTGCAATGCAGTGACAACGACTCAAAAATTCGCAATAATAAAGCTCGCACAAGGGAAAATACACGTCATTCATTTTGTATGCTGGCGTCTGTGTACCCGCATGAATATGCATTTTTCCCGACTAAGTGTGTGCAGATTGCGTCCGGATAAAGCTTGCTCGTTCATTATTGTCCGTACCAGATACTTGCGTCGAAGTATGCATCTCTACCCCTACCAGCTATACCTAGACTAGCGCTCGCCAGCTCAAAATTTGACCCTCGATTACATCAAGGTCCACCAAACGAAGGACGTTTCTGATTCATCCGCATGTGTCATATTTGAATAAAGATCCAGTAACTCCGTTTTTCGTTTCAAAAAAGGGAAATATATGTATATTTGTTAAAAGTCGAACACACAGAGTTCCTGATTTCATCGTTGCAGTCAATAAAGTATGAATACCGATGACGAAATTTCGAAGGTTGCTGACTGACACGACAGGGTTGTTGTCGTCATCAGGGTTGTTGTCGTCGTTGGGTATTCTAAAGGTAACAGTCCTCGATTCCGAGCAGTTGCCCCCGGTCGTGGGTTGGGCCAAGTTCATCCACCCTCGCATCAACTCCCTTCGCCGGAAGGCGCGGTGGACGGAGCGGAGAAGGGTAGGTACGCGACTCTCTTGTTTGTCATTATTCATGAACAAAGGCACCGATAATTGCACTGCTTGATTGCACACTCGTTCTCCACGTGCCTAACTACATACTTTTCCAAGATTTAAGTCGAGGTTTAATTTCAAACATTAATTCCAAAGGTCAAGCTCAATCTCATTTCTATCCTTTCATGTCTCGATGATATAAAATCACACGGGATTATCTCAGCATATCTTCACAGTCAAATTAAAACATTGTATGAGCTGCTCGCTCCAGTCAGGAAATGAAGAGTGTATGTTAAAGTATACAACGTCAAACTCGTTATCATCATCATCACCATCATCGTCATCATCATCATCATCATCTGCAGCAACAGCAGCAGTACCACCAGCAGTTACAGGCTTCATTGGTACCAACCGATACCGGGGATATTCTGATGCGTGGATGAGACAGGAAAGGGATAACAGATTTAGGGGGTAGGCGCTGTACTCACCCTCTCATTTTGCAAACAATGCCATCTCGGTTCTATAACGAACCCCACGGTGTTGTAGCTGGCTTCGGTACCACCCTCGATCCTTGCCTGCCCCCCCCCCCCCCCCCCCCCCCCCCCATTCGCCCCCTCCATCAACCCCATCCCGATAATAATGAGTACGCAGATTATGCGTGTTGATTGGTGCTCGATATGCGCCGAAGAAAAGAGATCTGTTCGTACAACGCCGGCAGCTGGAATCTCTTGATTGGACGTTTGATATACTGCACATGGCGATAGATGCAGGCGAGGCAAAGCTCGGTATTGAAAAAAAAAGGAAGAAAAATGAATAAACGGAATTTGAGAAAATTGTAGGTGTATGTCATATTTTTTATAATTATTTACACACATACATATACATATATTATATGCAACCCTGAAATACGTGAAACAAACAACAGTGTTTTTCTTTTATATATTATAGAGGAAGAAGATCCAACGGTATGGTTTCCGACCTTGATAAAATCTCGTTATACCGAGCCTAGGCGACGAGATACGGATCGAGGACAAACTTCTGTGTTAGTGTCTTATTAGGAGCACACTATTGTCGTCGTATTATTTAATAGATAATATCTATCTCGTCGATCAAGATTTTCCTCAAGGTCTTCGGTGTATACTCATATATCTTGGCTAGACAATAGAAACGAACAGGACTAAGAAGTGTCAGTATAAGTAGGTATATGTGCATATGTGGATATATGTATATGTACGTAGGTATACTTATATATTTCTCGAAAGAATAATCAAGAAGGATAAATTCTACCGTTTGCAGGTATGATTGGATAATATGAGAGGAAATATTTCACGTTAAGTCAGAATTTACCTACCTCAAACTAGCCTCGGACTCTAGTCCCTTTAATATTTTTCTTTCTGTTTAATTTTTATTTCAATTTATTTATTTTTATTTTTATTTTTATTTTTATTCATTTATTTATTTATTTTTGTATTATAAATTCTCTGCCCTGGACAGCCACCCGCCCTCTCCTCGCTCGCACACCCCTGAAACTCGGGGGATAAAGAGAGAAGAGATGTTAGGGGATGGGCGGTGCAGAGAGGCGACGCAAACCCAAGCGAACAAGCGTGATTCACACGTGAACTCGAATTCACGTTGGATGAGTTGAATCCATGGGTCGAACGGGGCCGAAGAGCGAACAGGGGGTTGAAGGGAGTCGGCCTGATTGAAGTCAATAGTTTTCCAACTCCTCGACGCTCACACGTATACCCGCCCGCCTATACACAGATATACCGGCCCGATGTGTGTACCCACGCAGGGCGGGGAACCTTCGTTAATAATATACGTGGAAATCTGATTATTTTTCTGCTCCACGGTTTTAATTTTCGACCATTTCTCGTTTTGTTTAACGTTTTTTCTTTCTCTTTTTTTTTTACATTTAAAAAAATAATAATAACAATAATAATAATAATAATAAAATCCTCCCAGTGATTGGTTGGTCAGCCGCTTCTCGTATGAGAAGGATGGCTAATATATCGAGTTCGCATATATTTGTGCCTGCAGGAGGACAGAGAACGCACATTGCACGTATTCACGTATAAGATTGAGACAGATATACGGTATATACATAAATCCGGACATATATCCACGCCCATTGTCTCGCCGGTAATGAGTTTCCGTAAGTGCGGAATGGAAAAAGAGGGAGAAGAAAAGAAAGGATCAGAAAAGAAAAGAAAATAAACCTAAATAATCGAATTGTTTTTACGTTTAACAGTTGATGATCTATCCGTGTTCTTCATAATGACCGTAACTTCCAAGTACCTACCCATTGCAATTGTTATATCAAATTATCGAATTTTGATAAAATATTATGTTCAAACGAAAATACAGATGGAGACGGATATGCTGGTAGAAAAGTGTGGATAGAACACGCCACCCGAAGCGCCTAGGTATTTGGGATGAATGACTAAAAGAATTTTAATGAAATCGTGGCTCTTTTATCCAGGAATCAAAGTGAACCTTTAAATGGGTTGCTTTTTATTTCACTTTATTTTTACAGCATTCGTTCGCTCCGTTTCTGATCGGGTGGGGATCTCGAGGCACAAAAAACATATCATTTGAAAAAGTAAAACGACGTCTGTTCGGCCCCGGTACTCGGAGCTAACGGACAACCAGACAAGGCAGACAAGCCGACGGACCGGACTGGACGATTGGACTATGGGGCGAGAGAACCACCGAACGGTAGCAGGACTGGAATTATCTTGACTCGTGCGTGTTTATTTTTCACGCGATTACAAACGAAGTTAATCTAAATTGAACGAAATTAATTTTATTACCCATCGAAAAGCCATCGCCGCGACGCATGTTCTTTTTCTCCCTCGCCGCTTCTAACCATCAGATTTCTCTTATTCTGGAAAGAAAGAAAAAAAAAGTAAAAAAAATCCTTTTGTCTTGTAAAAATTCCACACGATTTCCTTGAAGTTTAAAACAATGCCACGACTGGGTAGGCACCTCATACTTGATGCGTCAAATTCATAAGAATTGATTTCTTGGAAAGCAGCCTCTTTCAAACGATCCAAGGTGGTTCGGTTATCCCCCTCCGCTCACACTCTCACATGCCCGTAATGCCCGTGTGTTTAATATGACTTCACATTACGAGTAGGTACGAGAATTGTGTAATACGCGCTGATTACATCATAATCCTACCCTCCCACAAAAGCTAAAGCACGAGGAGGGTTGGAAAACAAAGAGAAATTTATTCCTGACAGAATTTTATATTCGCACATGCGTGGGCCTAACGTAGATACGCTGAGCGTTAGGTATATATACATACCCACCCACCCACCTACCTACCTACCTACCTACCTACACGAAATAATGAAACTCTTGAAATTATACACCCCTGCCTGGCGATGATGACGGTGCAGGGGAGCCGATTTCACCGCCGGTTTTATTTCGTTCTGATGGTGGGGTCGAAGGGGCCAGGGGCCACAGGGACACCGCGGGGACCACCAGCAAGAGGCACCTAACGCAACTTGTGCCATCGCCACTTCCGCCGTGGATAATAAGGGTGAAAAAGGGAACTAGAACTTGGCAACTTTGGAATTCAATGTCCACCGAATGTCAGATTTAAGATAAAAATTAGCGTGAATCGAAGAACAATTTTATATTGTTAAGAGAAAAACTGTGGAGCGACGTGATTCAGAAATCATGACTGGATCTCTGTGAATGATGAGTCACAAATAATTGATCTGACCATAAATCAACGTTGTTTTATTTATTTATCTTTTTTATTCTTCGTTATTTTTTTTTTTTTTTTTGTCCTTTTTTTTCTAACGATAAAAGGTGTACATTTTATCACGTGACAAGTCCTCGGGTCTAACTCAATTTCGGTATAACAATCCTGTTAAGACGGGATCCGGGCTCGTAGGCCAAGTGTAACGCGATTAATTCAGTGTCGTGCGAAGCCTCTCGTCAAAATATGCCAACATTGTTAAGTTAAGTTACGTGTTGCTCGGTGTTGGTACGAATGGCTATATCACACGCATACACAAACACAGACAAACACAGACACAGACACACACACACACACACACGTTATGTTATACACCTACTGCAAATAGTCTTTACACAATAAAATTGCCTCATTAATAATTCACTGTAACAATTATTATCATCATATGGCCATACGTAATAATAGGTGTAATGCAGCTCCGTCGAGCGCGATGTATTACGTATAGGTATAACTGCGTATATACCCTGAGTCTATACAAGCTGGATGTGCTGTTGCACTTATGTGGCGTGGGTGAATTATTAAATATTCAGGTCAATGGCGGAGTAGTTGCTATTGCACAGTGTACCCGGTAGGTACGGTATATAAAGATATCTGGGATCCATCGAGGATGCATATCTCAAACACGCACACCATCCAAAAGTATCTATTATCAGAAAATGGCTGTATATTATACATACATACATATATGTGCATGTATGTATACATACGTACGTAGATGTGCACGCGTGTGATGCAATTACACGTTTACGTACATCGTAATTCGGTGAAATAATAAGATGAATAAATAAATGAAGTAGAAAGAAAAAAGAACAAATAAAAAATAAATAAATAAATAAATACACGAAAAATGTGCTTGAAAGGAATCCCAGCAGGCTGGCTATAGCTAGCCCAGCTACTTGTCGATTAATTACCCTCGTGCGTACACACGACAGACGTTAGTCGTGGTTATGAAAACGTTTCTCCTATACTCCTCAACGCGACGAAATATAAAAATAAATAATGATTCAGCGACCCGCATTATGTGCCGAGTTAGGTATAGGAGGGGCACGTTGCTGGGAACGGTTCTCATGCCGTAATTATGTATCCTGTACGCTCACTTTCCGATTATAATGTCCAAATTACCAACCACGATCCCCAGTTTCCTATCTACGTTTTCAAAGCTTATATATTCTTCTCTCTCCCCATCTTCTATCAACTCTATCTCTCTCTCTCTCCCCCTCACTCTCGTACTTTTTCTCTTTTTCTCTTATCCTCTCTCTAAGGACACGGCAACGTCGTCGAGCAGGTATTGGGAACCATAAATGCAAAGCGATAATGAGTATTGTCTATATAGGGTTTCAAGTCACCATGGAAACAGCTGTGTGGTCATATGACGTCAAACAACTCGACGACGAATTCACAAGTTAAGTTAAGTTAAGTTGAGTTTAGTTGGTTTTGATCGTTCGATCAATCGGATGAGAGTAGAAATATAGAATCGAGCAGGATACGAGTTTATAAATAAGAATCGTATAAAAATTAACCACACGTGTATATTATAGGTATCACATTTTATTTATTTTTTATTTTTTCTTTACCAACACCATCTATTCATGACTAAATCTTGCCGGCACGTATTTTAGGTGATTGGTAACAAGGAGGCGTCATGACGTACGTATTACGTATTCTATATACAATTATATATAGCTGATGGTTTATATACCGGAATCGATACCTCGAATTGTAACGTGATTAAGGAGGTAACTAACCATAGGGAGTAGCAAAAAACAGCGAAAATTTAGTACAATATATTCATGGTTTAAATTCTGTAGCCATTTTTTTCTCCATGTAAGATCCTCAGTTGGAAAACAGAAATAAGATTACGCACGAGGGTTGCGATAAATATTGGATGTGGATTCTTTCGGATATCGGTGTAAAAATTGAAGAGATTCGAGGTCATTCACGCGAGAGTAAACGGCGCGGTTACGATTTAATAAGGAGCAGTCACCACCTTCTCGTGATTAATTCTTCGTAAAAAGCTTGGCGAACTTTACAGACGCGTTGCGACGCCCCAACTTCGTTCCCCAATCCGCCTACCCTCGCGAACACTCGAGAAAATCCACCCGGCAACCCCTTCGTCCACGTCGTACTCCCTCGTAAACTTTCCACCCCGTATACACGGTTACAATCCGCCAATTTTCGAACAGATAAAATAACCAACAACTCTTGACATTTTTCAGTATAATTATTTACTTTATGATGAGCGGTAAAGAATATCTAATTGAAGTGAGAAATTGTATTTCTTTAAAATTACAGATTTTTTTTTCCAAAATGTGTAAATTAATAAATTTCAAAGCTCTTCGGTCGCTCCCCTGCAGCTATAATGGTGAAGAGCTGCAGGGAGCAGTGCCACGAGATTGAATAAGTTGGTGAAACTTTAGCAATTATTACAATAATTGCAACATACATTATGCTAATGCACGTCACCCGTTTATTTAGAGTTTTCGTACCACCTACCCCGAGAACCGGTTTTATTTGCAAAGTTTCTAAAGCGCCATTCGCTGGGCGATAATTAGGCGAGCTCAAAATTTTCCACCCCTGAATTAGTACTTTCGTACTTGTAGTATCGCGATGTCGAAAACCTCGGTCAGAGACAAACACGTAACGTACATACAAATATAGAATGTTTAGAATCGTGTCTAAGTCAAATTAATCACTGACGAAGCGACCAATCGATATCACAAAAATCACTATTTTATTTATATCTATTTGTAATCATAACACGCATTCATTGGTCACACATACCAAATATACGTGTGGCGAGCCACAGACTTGCTGAAATTCCGCGAGTAGCCATAACTTAATATTTTAGATAGTAACATCGAAATCCCAGAAGCCATTAAAATAGAAATGGGAACCTCGTCCCTTCCAATTTCGGCATAATATTGTGATTACAATATATAAATATAGGTATAAGCACATAGGGTTTATACTGTCCAGCTTCACCGCTGTTTTTCTATCTACATATCCCGTTGTCCGTTACTCCCTTACACTGTTACAGAAATGTATGAACGAGTGCATTTTCATTGTGTCTAGATGCAAAAAAAAATATATATATATATATATATATATATATATATATATATATATATATATATATATATATATATATATATATATATATATTTTTATAACCAAGAAGAAGACACGCCCTACACACGTCTATCAGAATCGCCCTTCTCAATTTCCCATACATTTATTCGCGTATGTATAAAAGTCATGAATAATTTTTTGATGTTTTTATTTTTTGTGTTTTTTTTTTTTTCTTCTTCTGCGATTTCATTGTAAGTTTCCAGTATTATCACGATATTTCCCCATGGATTACAGGGGATACGGGGATTACTATACACTCTTTGAATAAAGTAAAAGTAATAATCTAAAGCTGACCTTACGATCATTTTATCTAGAGAACTCGAACTTACATTTTGTGGTTTGCGTTTGTATTCGTATATACAACAGCGTGGGAGACGTCGATCAATGTCGATTAACGCGGTAACCAACACTGTTATAACAGCATACACACCTATACGACAGCGATATAACGTCATATCGAGTATTTACTTTGTCAGTCGTTTCCGGGATATTACGTATAATTGATTACACCAGTTGCGATGAAATTTATGCAAAGTGTCAAAGGAAATTGTTGATCGTTGTTAAAACGACCGCTTATTATCAATCGGTAGGTTCGAATAGGTGTACCTATCCCGTATGTATCCGTATACATATATATTATATATACAATATATATATATATATATATATATATATATATATATATATATATATATATATATATATATATATATATATATATATATATATACACATATACATCTACTTACGAGTAGGGTTAAGCTATAGTTTCGAAATACATTTAGAAAAAATGAATAAGAAATAAAGACAACCCATCCATCCCGCCAGGTAATAGAATAATAGAAATTCCTCAAAACTTTCACTGCGGTTTAGATGATCGTTTTTAAAAGGTCAACCAACCGGGAATGCAAAACTCTTCGTTCAAGTGTCTATAAATTCTTCGCGGACAGGACTGCATAGGTCGTATCCTAGCGCGTGAGATACCACTCGGGGCAGAGAATGTATCAAAATCAGCCGCAAGTCTGGTTTATGGTCGGAAACGCTCGTAAATACGCACTTCTGCTACTCGCAGTTTGCCTATGTATGTACATTATTCGCTATACCTACGTATATACCTACCTACTTGGTTATACCTATACCGGGTTTATGGAATATAAGGGAACAGGATGGGAATTCACTGCAGTTAAGTTAGGTGGGGGCTTAGGTTAAGTTAGGCCAGGGTTAACTTCGCTCGAATTCAGTAAGGGAAGGTTATAGAGCTTTCGAAAGCTAATAAAAGATAGAGATACGGCGAGAAACCCAAATCAGACGGAACTGCGGCGATCCTCGCCCTCACCAAACTTCATTGTTTCATTGTTATCGCCACATGTATAATGCTATATGCATGTGTATGCGTTATATATGTATATTACATGCATATATGTATGTATATTGTACGGGAGAAGAAACTGTATTACGACATTGTACAACATCCCGCGATGCGTATTACGTGTAAACGACTTGGCATCAAATTGCAAAATTCGCCTCGTCATTTATTCGATGACACAAACGTCAGGACCCTTAAATATGGTCGAATTGAGTCTACCACAATTCTATGCTGATTTTCTTATTTACTTACTTTATTTTACATTTTTCCCCCCCTCAGTTATCGAACCCTCGCGATTCCGCCGTATACGAATGTAAGCCGATCGAGTCAAGTTGGCGTTACAGCGGCCCGGGTGCCTCTGGCCTCCCACAACTCTTCGACCGTAGGACATAGCGGCGACGTGCCCGGCTGTCCGGCTTTCAGTGGAGTTAGTACGGCTTTGCAAGTTTTATGTATGCACATACCGGTATACCATAGGTTCGCAGGTGTCCTGTCTATACGCACCTTCTGTCAGAGCAAGTTTCACGGAGGCTGGAGGGGTTTCGCCGACGGGCAAGTAAAGGAAATCGACGAGTTCGCTGTGCCACGGTGCCGCGGAACGATTATACGTTTAAAACACAATTTCCTGGTAGAATTACGCCCGGTACGTAGGTACGGCTTAATTACACTGTAGGATAATTTAAATATGTCGTGTCAAGTGGCTATAATGTCCGCCTGTCTACCGCGCACGTGGATAAAATCGAACCCCAGTTTCCCCGTCGGCAGAACTCACCATCGAAGTAGCTACCCGCGGGTAAGTATATATAAACCAACGATTCAGGTATAAGAGAATAGCCGATGAAAGGAATCGATCAATTTTCAAAGTCTTGTGACCAGTTCTCACTCCCAGATTCTACCAGATCCTTCGATCATCGGATCTTTAAATAATATAATGACGATAGAATGTTGTCTAATTCATTTAGCGCGGCTTGAAAAGTCGACACTCACGCTTAAGCCGCCCCCGCGTACTGGCGGGAGTCCAAAATCCCAAATGATATTCAGACTGTGTGTGAAACAAGGATCTTGTAGTGTAAATGAAATTATTTGTGGACTTTTGCCCGCATACTACTGCAGCTGAAGGAAACTTGAGTCGACTTGTTAGTTTTCTAAATCAATAAAGATATAAAATTTTTTTTCAAAGTATGTAACAGCGAGCAAGAAATCTTTGGAGAAGAGATTAATGAGTGTTATCATTGCCGCGAGGACTCGTAGCGCTAAGTCATTCTGAGAAGCGAAGGGTACGGTAATCCTGGTAAGGTCCTGCGCAAGTTTCCAATCCCAGCGGTCAACTAATATCTAAACATGGCGTAAGCTTGAGCAGATAGAGGGTATAGTTCGACCCTGGAGTAACAGTGAGCGTCTGAACTGGCCAGTTCTCTGACTCGGTCGAGAGATACCGGTAATAGCTATTTACAGATATCAGCGCAAACATTAATACGGAGTCTCAGTGTATGCTAACGGATTATCTTATTCTTGGACCCGTCCAATCGGCAGTAGTTCTGCGTCCGGTTAGTCCCTCGGGAGTGCCCAGCGTCCGCTTCTTGGGCAAACACGAGGAGTTACCTAATACGTGAGGGCCGAACACCCGACGGTGAAAGTTTTGCCCTCGAGTTTAGGAACGTCGAGAAGGGACTGGTATGCAAATTAGCTCTGTTTTAGGGCGTCTGCAGAAGCTACAGAGCCACGGAGATACGATATGGCCGATCGGGATCATAGAAACGTCTGATTACCGATTCAATAAATGGCTAAAATTAACCGCTGCCCAAATCGCGAGTCTCCGGGACTGAAAATAGTAACGAAAGAAACATAAAGAAAAACAAAAGAATAAAATGAAAAGGAATCGAGGCGTTCATTGCCACATCATCAAAATGCTCAAAGGTCGTTAACAACGTGGAGAAAACTGTCACTCGCTTTTAGCCGTCTAAGCATTCTGCACTAATTTCAACTGTACGAAACAGATTTCCGTGTTCTGAGTATAAACCGCGGTGGGAATTATATCGGATTGGACATTTCCATTGGGAGTGAATTTGCGTCACTCTCATGATCAGCCTCAGTTTACACCGGTACAAGATCGCTGCGCGGATGATAAAAACCAGGGTTCAGGAAATCAGAAGACCGGAATTCAAGGTTCGGACAGTTTCATTCCTTCGCGAAATCTGTACTTAGGACATGGACCGTCTCATTTATAGTGAAACAGAGTCCTGTGTTAGTAGCCCTGCAGGACTGAGAGCCTGAGTTTGTTTGGCGAGCAAACGTTTGCCGACGACACCGCCGGACACTGGTGCCTCGCTCGCCCTGGGCCCTGGTGGATATATATACCCAGTAGCGTTAGTCTGTCCAAAGCAGGGGGTGGTCGTCGGAGGTTTAATACCATCTCGTGGAATGGACAGTGGTGGTCAAATAACTTGATACCATCCACCGTCTTGAGTGGAAATATTCCTTGTATCTTTTGTTTCAGAATTTTTTTTCCAAGGATCAAAGAAAATTTTCAACTAAAAAGCGATGCTTTCCAGTCTAGGATATTTTGTTTTTTTGACAATTGAATCAACAAAGTAGCGCGAGGGAACTACTATTATATTTGAACTCGCAAAACCGTCGATAAATTTCTATCTCAGTTCAGACAGCCTCGAAATTTACTTAGGGATAAGAAGCAAAGACAAGCGCATCGCCGAGGTGTAACTCGGTAGGGTAGTGAGGAATGGCTGGTCTGGCGAGCCTTTAGCCTGGCTTAACTGTGTAGTGGGACAAGCACCCCAACCTTCGCTATACCGCGCCCACCCTACCACCACCCGCTCCTCGTGTCAGGGCCAAGTTATACTAGCAAACAGTCGTACATTAGTGCCCGCAGAGTCCTTCCCTGCAGGATTTATAAGGGAAGCTTCTCACGAGTCCGCGTGTAGCCGGCCAGTGAGTTGCGAGCTGCTTTTGCCACTTAGTAATGGTAAAAATTGTACGCTAAATAAAATGCGGCCACTTTGTACGCGAGGAGTTTATGGAACGCGGCAGACAATCACTGATCGATTTTGTTACCCCTTATTCCCGTGGGAAGATACCAGTAGTAAACTAGCAACGAAATCTGAATACAGAATGCGCTACGGTTGGACAGAGATGATATAAACAGCGAGGATGATTACCAAGTTCCATCACCTGGAGTACATCGTCTTCGCCAGGCTGCTGTTGTTCGAAGAGAAAATAAGAGCTTTCGATTTTCTTTTGAATCTCTTTATCACTTCATACAACAACATGGCAAGAATTCCTTCATTTTCATTATTTTACCGTCAAACTAATTGCTAACTGCACCCATTCTATGATTACCGTATCCTCAAACGAGGAAATAATCAATGGAGGCTTAGACTGGGATACTGGAGTGTCGAGGTTGAGTGAGAACTCGGCGTCGGCAGTCCTAAGAGTTTAGTTTGTTAGTTGGGTACGTCGCCATGGGGCGCGGGTTTTGCTTAGGAGGTATGGTAAGGGGGTTGAGTTGTTCGGGGGTAGTTGGGGAGAGCCAGTGGTCAGCACACTTGGCCCGACCCTACTTCGCTAACTAGTTTAATGATATATGTTGAGCTACAAGCGCCTTGATTAATCGTTAACTAATGTTGAACCTTGCAGAACACTACTACGCGTTACACACAGAAACTCTCAGGCTTTGGGCAACGCTAGTGCTAGTGCCGGGCCAAATCTATGTTCGAACTCTACCGAAGCCAAACAGAAATCTAATCTCTCTTGATAATTTGATTTATGATTCGACGGATCACTAAAGAAAAACTCCCCATCGGTCGATCCCTAACTTGCAGTAGTCTAATTTGTCGAAGTGTGTGCAATGCCCAGATATCCCCGGGAAAATTTGTAGCCCTTGGGAAGTGACCCTCCCTAGGGTTTAACATCGGATTAAACCCGCTTCTTAGAAGTTAGCATTTTTTTGCATGAATAAAAACTTCCATCCTCGCATCGCAAACCCAAAAATATTAAATCACGAGTTTCGTTGCATAATTAATGCGGCAGAAGCGCACGGTGGTCATAATGCGGTATCGGTATCACAGAGAGAATAGATGGGAGAGGCTGGCATGGGCTCAGGGATGCAAGACACCGTGAAATTACCAGCAGAGTCCCTCACCCCATCGAGGTGGGTGTTGGGAGGAACCGGACTCTGTCCACTCTGGGCCCCAGAACCGCTGCCGCCACGAAGCAGGTATTTGTCTTGTCTTCTTGTTTATGGGACTCGAGCGTTGTTATTTGGCACCGCCTGGGAGTTCTCACTTTGTGTGCACGAGTTAGGAGGAGTTTCGGGACTTTAGAGTTTAAAACCCTTGGAACGTTAAGCTTTGGTCAACGCGTCTCCCGTCACTCAACCCTGTCCAGTCCGCCCTTGCAGACAGACGCTTTGAATTCACCCTCACGAATTGGCTGTTCTCAAAATCTCGAATCTCTTGTAATAGCGAGCGAAGGAAATAATTCTGCAGTTACTCTTCGTCTATAGAGATCATAAACTTTGATTGCAGTTTGATCAAATTATATTCCGTTATTCTCAAGTTATCTTTAATAAATCAAAGTCGTCAAAAGAATCGTACAAAGTTTTTACACGTATCGAATGTTTTTTGTTTTTGTTTTTGCAACCCGCGTTAATAATTCGATCTTTCAAATAGCCATTGATTTACAATTATAGATTATAGAATTATAGAAAAAATTAACGATAATAATCTTGTTGCGGTTACAATCAATGACCGAAGAATTCTGATGAAATTGCATACGATTAACATTACAGTTTGTCGAATTTGTCCGGGTATAGAGAACGGCGAGTGCTGAAAAAAAAAAAAAAAAAAAAAAAATATGAAACAAAAGAAAGAAAGAAAGATAAATAAAAAACCTTGGGTTATTCAGATGAATCAACGCACCGGAAGTTTTGATTCATAGAATCCGACAAAGGGGGAGGGGGAGATGTAACGTTCATCGTCAATATAAGCCATCGTCGGTAGCTTTTCCTAAATTGACAGATTTTCAATTAAATCAAGTTTCAATCTAATGGAAAAATACGCGATCTATTGATGTATGGACGCATCGAATATACGTACGGCAAATCTACGCTGTACGTATACCTACCTACTCGAAAAACGGCACAGTGCAGAGATACCTACAGCTACCTCCGCATATCCACGGATTGAAATCATATTTTTTATATTTAATCGTACAAAGAGACATCCGTGGTGATTGCATAAGCTATCCACCGATCTCTGAGATTAATCTATTGATAAACATTCCATCACACACAAATATTTCCACCGTTCGAATGTCCCGTCGATATTCCGAGAGAAATAAATGAGCCACCCACAACGGAATATTGCTTTTTCCTTCACCCCCGCCGTGACGCCCTTGATACTTTAACTGTTTTCGTATATCTTCCGCCAACAGTATTCGGGTGGAAAAAAAATAAATAATACCTACCGACTTTTATATATTTTTCATTCATACGTGCGCACGTGTCAAAAAATTTCAACCTCTTCTTTTTACCACTGAATCCGTTTTGACTAATTACGCCAAGACAAAATATAAGTGAATAAATAAAATCGTTGAATAACGATCATCATCATAAATCTGACAAGTATCGCAGCATCGTTCTATGTGCGGAGGATTGATAAGAAGTTAGTGCGTGACCGCGGTAAGTGAAATCGAACGTCATTATGCGAAAGGTAAACAATATGTTTTTATATAGTACGACAAGGTAACCGGATTCTTTACGGCTTACGTACCGTACCTACGGTATGTAGTGGCGCACCATCGCATCGACGTCAAAAGCTGCCGCGTCGATGGTTTGTACGAGCATCCAAATTCGAATCGTACCAACAACAAATAATAATCATGATTGTGAAATTCGATCGGAACGCAATTGAGAAGCTGGAATTATCCCGGGTGGCGCAAAAGGGGTGTGGAGGGGGGAGGGGGGAGCAGTGCAGAGTGAGAATGTGAGATCCTTTCCCACCTATTGGCTCCTCACTATAATACACTGCCCTGAGCATGCTTCGTGTAACCGATCGTTTACCTCCAATCACTTCTTGACAGATGCACGACTTGATACGTACGCAGTACCCTTCGGAGAGGTATGCCAATGAGGGTGGTTCGCGCTTCGAGTCTAACAAAAAAAAAAAAAAATGATCAAAAAAAAAGCCGGGAGCAAACTGCTCCTGCTGTAAGAGCACCTGAGATAATAATCTTCGTGTAACATTGTTGTATTATCTATTTCCGAAAATGAAGAAGACAAAAAATAGTATTTTGAACACTTTTTTGAAAACGGTACGACAAGCGACTAGTCTTTGAAGAAAAGATCGTTGGGTGTGATCGTTGAAATATGATTTTGAAGAGAAAATTTAATTGTGTACGATGAAACTTTAGGAAATTATCAAGTAAAGATAAATTAACGCGAGGTTCAAGATTATATGACTGTAATTAAACACTCGATGAGTGAAAAGAAGAAAGAGCAAAGTGATCAAGTTAGTATAAAAATAAACTCTCTCGAGAGATGGAAGTTTATCAGCATTTGTGCCTGTGTCCGCTCTGTACGAAACTGTAGTAAAATCTTTGACCCAAGCGACTGTGAACAACGGTCAAGCTTACTTTCAACATTTCACCGAGCGTAAATTACTTGCCCAGACACGTGCGCCAGGCATTAAGTCTATGCGTGTAGCAGGGATGAGTCCGGTCTGTTTGCCAAGGGGATAATAGTGTAATGGATGAACACGGGACGAGGCAACACCAAGACTGCGCCTCCTCGTTCACGTGAATAATTCCTATAGTGAACATTTCAGCTTCAGCCCAAACATGCATTCATCTGGACCCCTATGGACACGTTCACTGAGGACATTTCTCCTCTACCCTCTTATGCTTGTATTCTCATATATGCATCGCCTCACGAGAGAGAGAGAGAGAGAGAGAGAGAGATAGTATATTCCATGTCCATCCACCTGCGGCAATCAGCTACTCCGATAGCTAGTCTGATATGTAAGCAACTGCGAAAGCTTTAAAAAGTCCATCGTACATCATAGCTGGATGGATAAGCTAACAGCAAACAAGTGTCTCGATAGTTCGATGAAAATTCCGTCTGCCCGGCGATCACTGTTTCCTATTAGATTTACTTGTTACGGAAAGTCTTGCGGCGGTATAGGCATTAATAGCAACGCAGACGAATCGTTCAGGAGTCACGACCGAGGTAAGTCTAGAGTTTAGAGTCTAGACTAGAGAGAGGAGCGGTATTTAATATTATTAGAACTTCGTTCGCGAGGTCTCGGCCTGCTGGGACGCGGAAGTAATTTAAAGTCGGGATAAATATCGAGCATGATCTTAAGAAATTTGAAGAATGTCATTTGGATTTAACTTAAGCGTTGAGTTACCGCGATTTCTCTCTTTGAAATAGACCAGTGCCTAAATAGGTATATGTCATAGGTATAGGTACTACGGTTGGCGATACTACAAAAGTTTTATTTGCAATTCCTGACGTCAAGATCAGTCGAATATCGGTAACTGGACCGATTTAGTGAGCAGCTATAAGATGAGGAATTCTGATAAAATGATAATTTATCTACCAAATAAATCGGGTGTTGAACTCTGCAGTATAACTCTGTGTAAATAAGGTCGAACAACACGTTTGCTATGCCTTAGTTTCTATGTTAACGATATACGGGTCAGTGAGATCATTTTTCGATTCGAAGACTGATTCCGAGCAGCACGTTTACAAGGAGCCATTGAACCTTCGACAATTGACGGTAAAAAATAAAAATAAATAAATAAATAATAATAAAACAAAATGAAATAAACTAAAACGGAGATGGAATATGTTGCGTATCTGATTGCTGATCAAATACCAATCACTTATTACGCCTTACCGCGACATTGACAAAATAAAGTTAGATAAAAACGTCTATTATACCAATCCAGGATGAACTCTGAACAAAAAGCGTAAAATATAACTCACCTCACTCTTCAAGTTTAACGGCACGTCGCAAGGGGGGTCCAGATCGGCTTCAGTTTTAATCTGATGCGAAAGGAGGCTGTGACTGTGCCGTGGCGGTACAGCGGTAGCCAGCATATTGCGGTGCTGTCGATGTTGAAGATGATTCTGAAGTCGTTGGTGCGAGTAAGGCGGCGACAGCTGAGTATTAAGGGTTCGGAGGTCAGCTGGGGGCGAGGCAGGTGCCGCAGTACTGCTCTGTTCCTCTTCGGCCGAGCCCTCCGCCATGTCAGCCTCGCATCCCGAAGTTTCCTGATCTGTGGTAAATAAAAATGCGTTTAAGTTTATTTTCTTTTTTATTTTTCAATTCTTTTCTCTTCACAATTTTAAAACGAATTTTTCGTGTTATCACCGCATTAACAATGAACGTGCGGCTACCCCCCGCCATAGCAAAAGAGTTTATTCTCCGACATGAGGTAAACACGTGCCGGTATCTTTACATCGGTAATTACATCCGCGTATTTATGTTATGATCGTACCGCGTGACAAATGAAGGGGCAATTATAATCGGACGTCTAATTTCGCTGGTCAAAAGCTCATGGGACTATTTCATGAAAATAATGTGACCACCGATGTCTATGTCCAGTTTGGCGTTTGATATATCAGCCCGTAACGGCGGTAGATGAATCGAGGATTAATTTCAGGGAAGTCATTTTACTTTTGGTAGAAGGAATATACGAGTAGCATTGCGGCAATAAGAATAACTCGTTATAGGTAGGTCCAGAATATTTATTAGTAAAATAGATGAGCGAGACATGCGATTCATTTAATTATAATATGCTAAATATAATTATCACGCGTGAAGACATCTGTTCCGAAGACAGAAAGACAAAATTATAAAGAGTTCATTTAGCCTCGGACTTCAAAGGTCTGGAGAAGATAAAAAGATTTAAAAAAAAATAAACAAAAAAATGAAACATAAAAAATAAAGAACAAAATGAAAAAAAAAAAAAAAGTGAATGTTTCGGCTGGTACACGATGAGTGCCACATTGAACGAAAGTAATTATTTTTATCTAAGCCCGTACGGTTAGGTTGGCGAGTGAAAATTCAAGGGCAATGAGAATCACAACGATTCTAGAAGGAGAAGTTTCTTCGCCGTTTGCGCTCTGCTGTCGTCTCACACCTCTCTTCCCCGCTTCACTCGTTCACGTTCGAAACGCAACTAACAACATCTGCTTCTATTTTTGCGTTGGCGCAGATCCAAAGTTTTATTTTTCAAACCGTATGTACGCGCATATGACGAACGGATGGATGGATCATTTCGTCTGCCCAATACCACACCGCTGGACGGAGAGCAAAGCAATTTTCATTTTTCAATTCCTCACACACGGTATACCTACGTATACAGGTATACGTATACACGGGACGGTTACGTATTGGGCCTGTCAAAACTCGTGTCACTCTTTAAAACCTAGTGACAACTTACATATTTAATATTCACAAACAAGCCCACGTATGAGTAAAAGTGAAAGATATATACGAATATACCGATGGCACAGGTAGCAGAGCAACGCTTGAGTAAGAAACTGGATGAACAATTTTCGAGTAGGAACAAAGGGGGCAGTGAAACGTGGAGAATGTAGGCTCGGATAGTAATTATAGTGGCCGTAATTTTGGTAGTCCAGTGGAGTTTCATATTTGTTTGTCACTTGCGACTTACTGGTTTTAGCCTGATGATTTATCCCGCTAGCGATATTAACATTCCGAGCTGGGCTGGTTACTATTTTCGCTTTATATTCCGCTGCAAACCCCTCAGCTCAACTAAGAAAGTCACGGATATTTTTAAAACTTACTTTCGGCATTCTTTTATCCCCCGTACTCCCCCGCGTCGCAATATAAGAAACTGCAGGCTGCAACCGCTGTCTCTTTTCATTCCAGGACTCCCAGGATAAGCCCATTAATTTTCACCCGAATTATATTAATTACGTGTCTAGCGTTCAGGCCTAGAATTATTATACCCTGTAACCATCGGGTGTCTAAGGAATCGGTCTTGTTTGTGGTGATTACATCAACTTCGCCAGATAATTACAGACATTCACGAGTTGACCAATTAGTTTCATCAATTCGGCGCCATAATGAATGCGTTTTAATCACCGATATACCAACGTTTCATCTCGTTCATGAAAAAACTACATTCGCTGTTCATAATGTTTACCGGTTAAAAAGTAAACACACGTCGCTAAAATATTCAAGAAAATGATGAGAAATAATTACCGAGTGGATAACGAGAAGGGGAAATAATGCGTGAATAGCGGTGGTACGAATACGAGTATGTCGATGTAATGTAGATATATGTATAGCAGAGTTGCGAAGGATTTCCATCGAGCTATCTTACGTACGAAAATTATTTGTAAAATGATACAGTAACGCGTGTACACATAGGCATACATATGTGTATATATATGTATGGTATATTGTATAGAGCTGAATATACATTTTCATGTTGTAACAGTGTGTTGTCTTGGGCACGGGAACGGGATACCTAATAATTAAGGGGGTTGATTGATGTTAATTCAAAGGGTAATTAAGAATGTTGTGGATAAAAATCCAGTAATTTATGGTCATTCGAGATAATTATATGTTGGCCAGTTTGTAATTGCAACCGATGTTGGCTGTGTGTTGGAATATATACGGTCTCAGATCACAGCTTATTATAGGGGCAACATGAGATAACGTGGGTTAGAAGTGGACTGGTTGTCTGTCTGCCGCTCCACCTAGTCCGATGCCCGTAGGGCAACCCTCCGCAGCTAGGTGGGTTAAATTTATGAAGCCAATTGGAAGAGTTGCTTTTAGAATTTTTGGACGACGAATAAAGACTCATAAATAACTGGAGCAGATAATCGCTCCGGCTCCTTCACTGGCGCTTTAAGATATGGCAAATATCCTAACCTCGAGCTGAAGTCGTGAACTGACAATAGCCGAGTAGATTTATCTAGCTATCTCTTCGTTAAATATACTCCTCAAAAATCTCTATCGGATGGGGAACAGAAAAAAAAAAATTGAAACCTTCAGAATTCGGTGGACAGCTGTTCCTCAACGTTAAGTATATATATATATATATATATATATATATATATATATATATATATATATATATATATATATATATATATATATATATATATATATATATATATATATATATATATATATATATATATATATATATATAGGTATATGTATAATGTATACCTATGCAAGAGTAAATATCCAACGGTGTTAATTCAACGGGAGAGCATATCACTTGATAAATTTAAGGTATATTTATAGAACCAGGGTCTTTTTACGATGGCCAAATATAAATATGCTTGCAACGCGATCTTTTCCAAAGTTTAGCGGTTGGGTCTGTTGTTCCTTTATGCATGTGAAAAAAAAAAAATAGATGAAATAAAACGTAGTTACATACATACGAGGTTTCGACTATACTTGAATTATTATCACAGCGGGAACAGTTGGCTGTTGACCACCGACTGCGTCATTATGCGAAAGTCTTCTTGCGTAATTTACGAAATGAATTGAGCAATTTGTATTATACCGGCATAATCGCGGGTCCATGTAATGCAAAAACTTTGCCTCTACGTACCCGGGGATAGTATATGTATAATAATATAATACGAGAGCGTGACACAGTTTGTATAGTTTTGTTATATACATGCAGATATACATATAAACATATATATATATGTATGTATATATATATATATATATATATATATATATATATATATATATATATATATATATATATATATATATATATATATATATATATATATATATATATATATATATATATATATATATATATATATATATATATATATAAATATTGTATTGGAACCGTGGATATATATGCAATGCTATACTACACTGGCTATAATATATAACGCACAAAGGTGCAGGGCGCATAACGTGTAATAGGCGTTTCATGCGATGCCATTCAAGCGGAAATCCACAAGGCTTTGTTCCAAGTCACGAAACGCAAGGATTAAACTGAACTGGTGCGTTTTATTAATGCGCCTGTATCAGTGCGCGTGTTAATACCAGCCCAGGGAATTGCGTGAGTTGAAGAAACTTCGAGGGGCGAAGGGGGTATAGACCAATGTGTATATATGTAAAGAACAATTTATGCAGCTATATATACATATATGCGTGTCTATGTGTGTATTATATAGACATGTGTGTACCAACCGTAATAATTGCACAGTCTGTCGGTCAAATTTTCATTCCCGGATCTAGAAAATTATGCGTCAACTATAACAATGGGAACAATTCTCAGCTATTGATCGGTGCTCATAATCGAAGTCGACGTTGAAACTGATCGGTTTTGGTATGAAGAAAGGGTAATAGTTTTTAGCAAATTAAGAAAAGTTGTTACGGCTGGTTGACGCCAACTAACGACAACTTGAAATAGCAAGACAATAGAAGGCTGTCCCGGGAACGCAAAAGTTGGCACAAGAAATGTTGAAATATATAAGTAGAGGTACTTAACTTAACTCAACTTATAGAGGAGAAAAGTTTTTATTACTATACTGACTAAAACCAATCTACAATCTATAGGTGAAATAATTTGTGGTTTTATATAGGTATAGTATAACAGAGCCCGCGGTATATTATAGAGCTGTCCGTCCAGTAATAGTATGACTACTTAAAATTAGAGTTTACGATAACATGGGTATAGCTATACAATGCGGCACTTAAAATCATCGAATTAAATGATAAACATTATTACCTTCACCGATCGTGAATTCAAACTAAAATTATAAATGTCAGAAAAATTTTCTCAACATTTTACCTCGGCAACGACCGAAAGTCATTAGCTGGTAATAAGCAGCTCATAAAGTATTCAGTTGAAATCGATTTCAACTGTACAGGAGAATATATTCGTCGTCATTTATATTGTCAAATGTAAGTAACATTGAATGTATTTTTAATGGGTTCAAGCTCGCGGTGGTTAATTATCATATTATAATGTTTGAAGAGCTTTTTCTTTATTTCTTTCTGCTTTTTTTTTTTCCTTTTTGGTTTTTTACTTATGATGACAAAAGTTGTGTGTATAAGGGTAAAAAATTTTCATTTGTCTTGTATTATACTTTTCAGCTGTGGGTCCGGCTGTGGTATAAAAATTTAAGTTCGAGCTAAATAAAGCCGGAGTGCATTAAACCCTAAATAACCAAAAATAGAACGCAAGTATAACGTATGAGCCCATTATAATAGCACCTCCCCTACTGAGAATATATTTCAGTCCCGAAACAAGCCCGTTGGTGCACTAATGCCGAGATATCAGAATTTAAACCATATTATATGACAGCTGAAAGGACGACGGTACTTAATCGCTTAATATACACTTGCCTATATTCATGTGGGCATTTATATATGCTATACACACCATGTGTGGACAGTGCGGATGACTCGGAAGCGGGAGGGGCGGAACTGACCGTTTTCATTGACCGCTGGTCGACGCACGATTCATTGATCAAACGCACACAAGTTCGCGCCAACGCGTTCCTTCGTGACCTTGAAATAACGAAAATTTAATCACCTCAATCCTCGATCACTCTTCAAATTAGTGAATCTATTTTCAAAATCAGATCGAGGTATCAACTGGCTTCCGGGAGGTAAGAATAATTTCAGCCTTTCCGTACATCATTGGGCCTGATTTAATTGGACACAAGATATTGACGGTAAAAGTTTGAATCACGAAGTTGACTTTGTTATCGAAAAAAACTTATCTATACGTGTGCATTTAATGATGAAATAACGTAGCCATAAATAATTTAGTCTACCATAGGCGTTGATAAGATGTTTCAACGTGTGAGAAATCAAGCGTGAGGGTATTACGTATATGTATATACCTGTATACGCGTGTGAGAGTTTTTCGCGCGCAAATTAGGTCTATTAGACGCACCGAGCGTACAAAAACACTCGAGTCAACCCTTATGCCTCGCGTGTGACGTGAGTAAGGACACGTAAGGACTCCTGCAAGCGCACGTGCGTGTCAGGCACGTGCTTTTTTTATATTTTTTTTTCTTGGTTTTCCTTTTTTTCTCTTTATTTTCTTTCTTTTTTTTTCTTTATAAATTATTAGAATTAATGACACCGTACGACTGGCATTAAACTTCGTGGGGTGCAGAACGGCAGTCACGAAGCGTCACGAAACGTCGAGAGGCCCTAATAAGGCGCTCGCAGATTCCTTATTAAACGGATATACACATGTATATGTATACGCGAACTGAAACACGAAACTTTTCGACTTATATAATATGTATATGCGGCTAGAGCTAGCTGGTCTATCGCGGTGTTATTTTCTTTCAAACTTTGACAAAGAATACCGTTATTCACGGCATAACATAAAAGCTACTATATTCGTGCAGATACCTATAACTCTTTCGACGATAGATTCTTAGCCGAGATAAAGAAAACCCGGAAACGGGTTTCGGGCCTTTGACTCTAAATGTTAATTCGATCGGTATCCAAGATGGCATCTAAAGAAATGGCGTCAAACACGCGACTTTCAAATGGTTTCTAAGTATATAGATTACCGGCCAACTTGTCAAGAGGCAGGAAGGTGTTGTCCAACTTATCGTATACCAAAATCACTGTTCTATTCTCAATAACGATCATCAAATAATACCGATTCTCGTACATCCGGGAATCTATAATTCCTCGCCATTTTCACACCGTTTCAAATAAATGAAATTTCACATCATTTACACTCTGTACATTGAAAAAGCGTGCGACACACAACGTTACGTAGTCGTAACCTGCAGCTATCGTTGAGTTACGAAACGATTCAAGAGGACCTCAATGAGTGCGAAAGGAGTTGGAGGATGAGGATGACGAAAAAGAGGAGCTGGTGGAGAATCCAAGGTTCTAGAGGGGCGCGAGGATTTAAGGAGTGGGAAAACGTAGGAGGAGGATATCGATCCGCTTCCTTGACCTCCGCAACATTTCATTTTCTCCCTTGCACGATCACCACCTTTACACTTCGTCACATGGAGTCACTGCATTAGTCAGTCTGATTTCAAGGGGTTGATATTATCCTATATGCAAACGAAGGGCGAAATTATCGGGCGTCAAGGAAAGAAACAAAAATACATATAACAAACCTAACAATTATTATTTTTTTCTACACATCAAAATTATTTTACAAGCCAGCTTCTGCAATGAGTTTGGAAGATG